>OVAN01014355.1:0-12106 GCA_900406275.1 Anastatica hierochuntica | reverse complement strand
TATATATATATATAATTCTTCTCTCGCATATCACTAGCAAATTGCTATCATTTTGTTTTGCGTTTTTTCAAGAATTTGTGAGGGAATTGCGAGTGACCCTCGCAAATTCTTGGAAAAACGTAAAATATTTGCTAGGGAATTGCTACTTATTTACGAGAGAAATGCCTCGGTAACGCAATTTCCTCACAAATTTTGAAAAACCGCCAAATAAATTTTGTTTTAGCGCTCAAAATTTGCAAGTGAATTGCAAGTGTCCATCGCAATTCACTCGCAAATTATTTAATTATTTAAAAAGAAAATTATTTCCCCCTAATTTGTTATTACGGTTTTCGGTAATTTGCAAAACCGTAAAACTAAAATATTATTTCCCATACAATAAGTTTGTTTATAGTTAAGATTTTGGTAAATACGAATTTGCATAATACGCATCAAAGGTATAAATTTTAGAAAGGTTTTGTTTATTTCGTAAACTTAAAAAACAGAAACGGTTAAATTGATATAATATCTTTTTAAAATGTCAAAGAAATGTTATAAGATTGCATAAATTGGATTAGTGATAATCCTTTTGAGGTTTAGGGTTTAGGTTTTAGAGTTTAGGGTATAGATTTAGAGATATTTTGCGAGGAAATTGCGAGGGTCACTCGCAAGTCACTCGCAAATTTGCTACGAAAGTGCTAGGAATTTACTAGGGATTTGCGAGGGAAATATTCCTCGCAAATTTTAGTTACTCTTGTTGAAAATATGTATAGTATATTTCTCGCAATTCCCTCGCAAATTTGCGACCAATTAGCGAGGAAAGCCTTTCTCTCACTATTTACTCACAAATAAGTCGCAATTTTGCCAGAGAAATGTTATTCTCGCAATTTACTCACAAATTTGCGACCAATTTGCCGGTAAAACGTTTTTTCTCATCAAATACTAGCAATTCAGTAGCAATTTTGTTAGTGTAGAGTTTTCCTTGCAATTCACTCGCTATTTTGGGAGTGAATTGCGAGGAAAAATTTTTCCACGCAAAATTGCGACCAAATTGTGAGTGAACTAAGTTTCCTTGCATTTCGCTCGCAATTTGGTCGCAAATTTGCGACTGCAGATCTTTCTCGCAAATTTCCCTCACAAATTTCCCTCGTAAATTGATTGTTTTCTTGTTGTGGTTACCTTGCCATCCTATGAAGCCCTATATGGAAGGCCATGCAGAACGTCCATGTGTTGGTCAGAAATGGGGGAGACTCGAGACCTAGCACCAGAAATCATTAAGACAACCGAGCAGCAAGTAGAAATGCTCAAGCAATGACTAAAAGAAGCTCATGACCGTCAAAAGAGTTACGCAGACAATCTTAGAAGTGATCTTGAATTTGAAGTAGGAGATCTAGTATTCCTAAAAATGAGAAACTTCCAAGGAGGGAAGCAGGGAAAGGGCAAGAAAAATTTAAGGCCAAGAATTATGGGGTCGTACCCCATTGTCGAGAGAATAGGCGCAGTTGCCTACAAACTGCCTCTATCGCAAGAGTTGGCAAATTTTCACGACGTCGTCCACGTCTCAGTTTTAAGGAAGGTTATCAGGGAACCCGAACTNCCCCCCCCCCCGCCAAACCTGCAGAAGAACTTCTCAGTGCAGAGTCAACCGCCAGAGATAATGGCACGAGAGGTAAAGGAAATCCAAGGGAAGGAAGTGGCTATGGTTAAAGTCAGCTGGAAGGAACGCAATATCCAAGAAGAGACTTGGGAAATCGAAATTGAAATGAAAAGGGATTATGCAGAACTGGCCTCATCGCCATCGCTCCTCCACCGCTCTCGTGATCTGACGCCATCTGAACTTACCATGGTGAATCCCGAGCTGATTTGAGCGTCCTCCATTGTTCTTGATCCAATCAAAGCGCCACAGTCTCTTCCCAAGCAATATCTCGCCTCTGTTCTGTTCCCAAGCCGCAACCGACACCGCAAAACCCTCCTGGAGCCTCTCCTGTGGTCGAACAACCCTTTCCGGCGAATCACGAGCCCGCGCGCCGCCGCTCTACCTGCGTCGTGATACCGAGCCGCTGCGCGCGCGAATTCGAGTCTCTCCCACGGCGTTTCCGTCGTTTGTGAGGTAGTTTCCTTGTTTCCAGCTTTGTTTTTCGTGTTTCCGCCAGTTTTCGTAGTTCTTGCATTTCGGGTTTTTCGTAGTTTCCATTTATTAAAATATTCCATTTTTGGCAAGTCCCAAATTTGGAAGATTTCTATTTTTGGAAATTTTCCTTTTCGGGAAAGTTTCTATATTAGGAAGGTTTCCCAAATTTAGTAGTTTTTCTTTTCTGGAAGTTTCCATTTATGTCAGGTTTCCAAAAATAGAAAGTTTCCTTTTTAGGCAGGTCCCAGTTTAAGGACTAATCCAGGTTCCTTTTTTATTCAGGTCAAGAAGTTCAGTAGCCGGTTCAAAAGTTCATCAACATTTGTCCCCATCTGCATATTCAGGCTAAGGTGAGGAGCTAAACTCGTAATTATCCCCCCCCCCCCGTATAACTGGTTTAGGATGTTTTCTCTGTTAGTATAGATTTAAGGCGTCTTGCTTGATAGTCCTGTTTGAGTGTCGAGTCAGTCTTGTTTGTTGAATGAGCATGTGTTAGGTCTAAGATATTGCCTTAGTGATTAAGATGAATTGCATGAGATTGATGATTGTTAGAAGGAGAAATGTGTTCGCCTCTAGAGTTGGAAAGAAATCTCTAGGGCCATACATACCGGTTAAGTGGAAGTGAAGGAAGCCCGATTTATGTAGGGGCGCGCCAGGTTACGGAGTAGGGTGTCAGAGGTTTTGTTTAGGGCATCTTTGTATGCCATGTCTGTTTGTAGTACAGTAGGTGCATGTTTGGTGTTAAAGGTATGATGGCTTCGGAAGTGTTCTAAATCTTTTCTGCGGTGTTGCGTATTTAGCAACCCACCCCTCGCTGAGTGTTTCCCCGGTCACTCACCCCTCTTTCTCCTGTCCCTCCCCCTTTTTTCTTTTGCAGGTGAGTATGAGGAGTAGCCAGAAGATGACGGTGGGACCGCTATTCATTTCTTTGGGTGTCGGGTTGTTTCAAATAAGTTTTCCGTGGAATTTTTAGACTTGGTTTTATTTTCTGCGATTGTTGAATTTACCGGATTACTATGTTGGTTTCATTGTTGAATTGTTGGTTCTATTTAGTTAATGTTAATCGGTTTTGAGGACTAAGTCCCATTCGGTTTTTAGGATTAAGTTCCCTTAGATGCTCTGAGGTGGTGGTATGCAGTTTAGTTCTACTGATAGCATGCGTGGGGGAGACCCTGACGAGAGAGAACCCAGGTGTTGGTGGTTTGGTAGGTAACACGCGCGGGAACCTTGACGAGGGAGAACCGGGTGTTACAAAAATGTCAAAGAAGAGTGAGGAAAACAATATAAAAGAGAAAATAAGGGTAAATAGTATGAGGTTGATACAGAGGGGTTTCACATTCATCTCCTCATCTCTTCATGTCCATTCAAACCATGTTTCTTAACATCTAACTTCTCCTCAATGGAAATGTGCCTAGATAGGAACATGAAAAGATGTAGAAAGCACCATTAATATGTACAAAGGATGCTCCTGGTAGTCCGACCCAAACGAATCTTCTTAGTTGTGTTCTTAGTTTGTAGATGTCAGTAGGAGACTTGAGGAGGATAAATGAAAAATGCTTCCTAAAAAACATTTGCCATTTAACTCTCGATCACCCCTTTCTCTGTCGTTGGTTTTGTATAGACATGTAATTGGCTTTTCTTTCTTTCTCGGTTTGGTTTGTCTTGAATTGAATAATACTGATTATTAAACATTTGCATATTGGTCCAGTTCCACGACCACCAGAATATGCTACATGAAACATTGGACATGAACTCTGCAAGTGGTAGTAATATGGGATTCCCAATATGGGTTGTTTTGTAGTTTCCCCTTTGACACAAAAGATTGAAGATTTTATTGGTCTTGCAGAACCCATTACAAACATCATTCTCTCTGTGGTATTTGCTATTATACAATGTCTCTATTTACTACCGTAAGGCTTGGCAAAACCTAGGAGAACTAGGAGATATTTAAACTGCTTTGTTCTTACAAAAAAATAATCAAAATGAGAAAGGTTAAGCTTCAAGCACTAAATATGAAATATATTTTCTTTGTTTTTTTAACCAGTCTGAAAATATATGATGGATTTCAAGACTTGCATGAGAAAATTACATTTTACTACTAACAGTTTGTTATCGGTTTTCATTGTAGGTATGATTAATTTATTTAGTTAATTTAGAATAAGAAAAAACTCTTTACCGACAAACCTACACAAGAATTTTTTTTAAAAAGTTACTAGCTAATCGGTCCGCACCCTGTGCGGGCATGAAAAGTTTCTGAGGTTCAGGATACTAGCAGCGGAATATATAGTGTGGGATGAAAAATGTAGATGGTGCGGGACGGTTTGAGAGCGGTTTATACGTAAAAAATATACAGTGCGAGTAGGTATGTTTTGTGTGAAATAAATAGTGCGGGATGATATTTAAATGGTAACAACCACACATGCGATACGAAATAAAAAAATATTAAATATTGAACGCTTATTTTAACATTTAAAAGTTTTGAAATAAATTTCTTCTTTTTGGATAAAATACGTAAATTTAAAAGAGGATTATTTGATTAGTTATTTAATATAACTTTGGAATAAATAAAAAGATAATATAAACCACGACAAAATGGGTGCATACAGAACGCACTATGTGGTCTATAGCAGAAGTTATTTTTCACATTTTTTACTTTTATAATTTTATAAAATACAGACGACGAAAATAGTCTTGAGTGGTGACATATTTAACAAACCACACTGCTCCGCTATTGAAACGCGTTCAATAATCATAGCTTGAATATGAGATAAAAAGCAACAAAATCATTTTGGAAAAAGGACATCAATAATATTAGTACCATTGCCAATAACAAAGAAAGTAATTTGATTTGGTTAGTGTAGTTATTTATTTTTCGATGTAAGAAGTATATGAACATGAGATGTTTATATATAGTATCTCAGTGGAATTTCTTGACTATTATTTATCCCAAAAAACAAATATCCATAAAATCTGATTAATTTAAGACAAAAAAATTAATTAACAAAGAAATTTAAACAAAAGTATAAACTATATGAAAAGTATAATTTTGTAGCCGATTAATTTTTTAATCAAACTCTTCAAATAACTAACAGAATTTTTTATATACTTTTGTATTCTATATATTTTTATTTATAAAGATATGTGAGGATTATAAAATTGATATGTTCAGAACAATTTTTTTACAAAATTTTATTTATTAGTAATAATGTTAATCTAAAATGTTGTAAAACATTAATGAGATGATTTTGTATCCTTTTGTTTCTTTTATAATAAAAATGTTTTGATTGCGTTGTTCTACCAAGATCCCTTTGAGCCCTATTGAGTTCCTATGTCTCTGTAACTTCTATCTTTTTCTCATCTAATGTTGGCTAGATGTATCATAATTTCCATAAAACTAACACACATATATATCCAATTTACAAAAATGTGTAGCTTAAAATTAATTATCGTTTTTTCATAAAAAAAACATTTAATACACAATCAATATACATTTCTATAAATATTTTGGATTAATAGAAATGTATTAAATATTTTTCAAATTGCAAAGATATAAAAACGTATCAATTTTTATATTGAAATTTCTTATCAACTGAATTTTGAACCTTTTAATTTTGGTACCAACATTTCAAAACGATAAAACGTATCAATTAAAGAGCTTTCCAACGAAAAAAATTTTTTATTTAAAAATTTTTGTTAGAAAATAGTAGTTACGAAATGTTGTAATATTTCACCACATACACCATTTTCTATAATTTTTAAATGCAAAATTCTATAAAAAATTTAAACCATCTTCCTTGCTTATTTTTATTCCCTTAAATGTTTAAGTTTATCTAAGCTCATCTTAAATTTTTATGAAAATTGATATAAGATTACTTTGATTAAAAATATTTTATAATATGATTATAGATTAGAAAATTATGGTATAAAATTAGAAAGTTCAATGTGTTTTTATTTTTTATAAATAGTTAATTTATTAGTATAATGTAAATCAAAAAAAATTATATAGATAGTTTTAAATCACTTTTGTGTTTCTTAATTGGTAATTTTCATTATAACAATATACGACGACATAAAAATTAAATCGCTATTTCTGTATTCATTAACTTAATTTCCATTTTAAATCTTTCGAATAATAACTATAAAATATTTGGAAAAATTATTAAATGTATTTCGTTTTTGGCAGTTACAAAACTCTATATATTTCCATTATTAGTATCGAATTAAATATTATCGAATATTTTTTATCATAAATTAAATTATGTATGATTTTTTTTAGAAGGCAAGGTAACATTAAATTGCTATTTTCCTTAATTTTTCTAACGTAATTAATATTTTCCGTATATACGGGCTGAATATCTTTACTTTTTTTATAAAAAAATCCAATAAAACGATTGGTCAAAACATTAACACATTCTAAAGAAAAAAATTATAATCAGAAATATATATATATATATATACCCTCATAAAAATTATTTATTTAGGTTTATTTTTAAATAATATTTTATGGTTGGTCAAAAATTATTAAAATTTTATATATGATCTAATAAACAATTTAATCTAAATAAATTTATTATACATTTTCTATATGATCTAATAAACAATTTAATCCATATTTATTTTTTATGAAATTATCTTTTAGATTTTCTTAATCTAAATTTTATACGTTTTATCTAACCAAACTTACTATATTAGATTTGATTAGATGATAAATTTAAGTTTGAATAATTTAAGAGATTTTTATAGAAAATATCATTTATAGAGCAACGTAAATTAATATTTATTTTCCTGTTCTAAATTGTCATATCTTTTGAAAAATATTTGAATAGAAACATTTTATTTTTTAATATGGTTATATGGTATATATCATTAATAACCAATTCTAAATTTATTTACATTCAAATATTGTGTATATCGATGAGATGAAACTGGTTTTATAACCGTGATTAGAAAACAAATAACTTTTTTCTCATGCCAACACATAAATTTTCACGGGTTTGTAATTAATACATTTATTAAAACTAATTTTAAAAATAACATTAAATGTTCACATGAAGCGAAACAATATATGTTAATTTATTTCTTGTTAATATAAATTTTAGTTTTTATATACACAGTTCAAATTTTTGTAGATGTTTATCATTGATTTTCAATTTTATATACACAATTAATTTTATAGCATCATTTTTTTGTAGATGCTTATCATTCTTTTTCGTCAATTATTACTATCAATATTGATACTTAAAAATTATAAAACGTCCTCACCGTTATTGTTTTTTTTAGTAAAATTATCAAACAAATTTTCTACAAAATGTATCTTATCTCATCTATGATGTATTAACGTGTGTTTTACATTAAAATCATAGTCTGAATCATAATTTCTTTAATCTTTCTACATTTTAAGAATGTCATTAAAATTATAAAAGCAATAAATCTAAGACATCTTCGATTTTTAATATCAGCAAAGGCGGTACAGTTAGTTATTCCCTCATTGGCATTCAACAATTATCGAACAAGTATGACCTACAAACATAAAAATACATGAAGTAAGAAAGAAATATCTATGCTTCTTGACACGTAAAACTTTTGTCATATATTAATGTATACATAAATGTATTAAAATTAAATTATGATATCCTAAACACTTTTCTATAGTTGGTAAAATGCTAAAAATATTGTTTGATTTTCAACAAAACAAAAAAAACGTCTTAATTAGAAAATAACATGATATAAAAAACCATTCTACGCTCACCTAATTTCATTAGCCACTGGAGGTAAGAAAGATAATAATTCCAGCGGTGTCTTCGACGCTCACCATGTTAATTATGTTTGTAATAATAAAGCTAATGAGGAAAAATGGTCCATTAGATAGTGACCATAAACGATAAATATAACAAAATAATTTTGAATTACCATTATAAAGTTGTAAGAAACAAGTTAAAATAACCTTCTCTTTCTAACATAGTTTCTGCATATTTTTTGATGCTCTTATGATCAAATTGAAAATGTTAGAAGTTTATGATATGTGTTGGTAGATGACGAAATATAAATGTAAGAAAATGAAGAATTATAAATTAAAAACTTAAATTTTTGGTGTAGAGAAACACTCATTACATTATGACCTATTTTGGATTTGAGTCTACATATAACATAGAAAACAACTCCTTAAACTCTTATTATGATCAAAATAAACTCTAACGTAACAAAAGAGAATTATGCAGAATAAATGAGCAAATAAAATAATCTCATGTTTTATAAAACGTGAATTGTGTCTTACATTGACCGAAGAGACTATCGATATATATATATATATATCAAAGGTGTGCATTCTGGATCTTGCAACTCAGAAAGTGCTCACCAAGGGACCAAGGCGTAATGGCTTATATGTGCTGGAGAATGAGAACTACATGGCCTTCTATTAAAACCGACAACAAGCAGCAGATGAATGGACTTGGCTTCTCAGGCTAGGACATGCAAACTCACAAGTTCTTCAGCAACTCAGCATCAACAAGGCAATATCCATGAATAAGAGCAGAAAAAAACCCATTTGTGAACTTTGCCAGATGGGAAAAAGTCTCAAATTACCTTTCTCAGATTCTACTTCTACATGTTTTGAACCTCTATCTCGAATCCATTGTGACTTATGGGGTCCATCTCCTATTGTCTCTTTACAAGGATTCAGATATTATGCTTTGTTTGTGGATAATTTCTCTAGATACAGCTGGTTTTATCCTTTAAGAAAAAAATCAGATTTTTGTGATATCTTCTTGCAGTTTCAGAGAATGGTTGAGAAACAATTTGATAAAAAGATCAAGATATTTCAGAGTGATGGGGGAGGCGAGTTTATAAACAAGAGGTTTGCTAATCATTTAGCAGAATATGGTATCATGCATATAGTGTCATGTCCTTATACGCCTGAACAAAATGGGTTGGTAGAAAGTAAACATCATCATCTTACTGAATTGAGTTTTCAATGTTATTCAACAGCAGAGTTCCACTACAATATTGGGTTGAAGCATATTTTACGGTCAATTACATCATCAACATGCTACCTACAGCTACACTCAAACAAGATACACCCTATCAACTACTGCTACAACAAAAACCAGACTACACTTCCTTAAGAGTCTTTGGCTCTGCTTGCTATCCTTGTCTCTGACCCTATGTAGCTCACAAATTTGAACCAAGATCCTTGCAGTTTATCATTTTGGGATACAATGCAAACTACAAAGGCTATCGATGTCTCTATCCTCCTACAAGTCGTATATATAAAACTAGACACACGATATTTGATGAAGGTTGTTACCCTTTTGCAGGAAAATATCAGAACCTGGTCCCTGCTTACTCATCATCCTTGCTTAAAGTCTGGCAAGAATCCTTCAACTTCAAAGAAGCTCCAAAAGCTCAAGAACTCGAGCCAGTTCTGCTCCCAACATTGCCAACTATAGATCAAGCAGCTCAACATCCTGAAGTAGTTGAACCAGTTGAACATCTTGCTCCAACAAACTTGGTTTCAGATCACGATTCCTCTGAAGAAGAAGAAGAAGATGATGAAGAACAAGGAGAGGTAGATGATGAACAACAAATGCTTGTACCAGAAACAAATATTCATCCTATGATCACCAGAGGCAAAGTTGGAATAACAAAACCAAATCAAAGGTATGCTTTAGTCACTATAAAAGACATACCAACTGAGCCTAAGAGTATAGCAGATGCCTTACAACATGAAGGATGGACAAATGCAATGTCAAATGAAGTGGGGTCAATGCAAGAGACAAACACCTTCAGCCTAGTTCCTCTAACACCTGAGATGAATGTCTTAGGCACTAAGTGGGTATTCAAAACAAAATTGAATGATGATGGATCTCTACACAAGCTTAAGGCTCGGCTTGTAGCAAAAGGGTATGATCAAGAAGAGGGGGTAGACTTTCTAGAAACCTACAGTCCAGTAGTAAGGACAACTACTATTCGACTAGTTCTTGATGTAGCAACTGCAAAATGATGGAAACTTACTCAGTTTGACATTAAGAATGCCTTCCTCCATGGAGACCTGCAAGAAGAAGTATATATGAGTCAACCACCTGGATTTGAAGACTCACAAAGGCCAGATTATGTATGCAAGCTACACAAGGCAATCTATGGCTTAGAGCAAGCTCCCAGGGCCTGGTACAATCGGTTCAATGACTTCCTACTTGAATTTGGGTTCAAATGCAGTATACCAGATCCGTCTATGTTCATCTATCATCACAATAACAAGAAACTCATTCTCTTGTTATATGTTGATGACATTGCTCTCACAAGCAATGACAATGACCTTCTGGATACTCTAATATCAAGCCTCAAGCAAGAGTTCAGGATGACAGATATGGGATCATTACACTATTTCCTGGGAATACAAATTCAATCACATGACAATGGTCTGTTCCTTAGTCAACATAAGTATGCAGAAGACATTCAAATTCAAGCTAATATGGCTACTTGCAACTCAATGGCAACTCCTCTACCAGCAAGGATTGAGACCACAGAAGAAGGATCTGAACCTTTTCCAGAACCTACCTACTTTAGAAGCATAACAGGAAAGCTGCAATACCTAACTCTCACTCAACCAGACCTTCAATTTGCAGTGAACTTTGTCTGTCAGCAAATGCACGCTCCTACTATCAATGATTTTGCTCTCCTCAAACGAATTCTCCGATATCTACGAGGCACCACAACATTAGGAGTACACATTCGTAAGAACTCATATCTCAATCTAAATGCTTACAGTGATGCGGATTGGGATGGCTGCAAAGATACCAGAAGATCAACAACAGGCTTCTGCACATTCCTTGGATCAAACATTTTATCTTGGTCTGCTAAACGGCAAAGGTCAGTCTCCAGGTCTTCAACCAAAGCTGAATATTGAGCTATGTCTGACACGGCTGCAGAATTAACTTGGATCTCCTCTGTTCTTCTCGATCTGGCCATAACTCAACAAAAACCAGTTGTGCTTCTATGTAACAGCATGTCAGCGATTCATCTTTAAATTAACCTGATATTCCACAACAGATCGAAGCACTTTGAGAATGACTACCATTACATAAGATAAAAGGTAGCTCTGGGAACAATTGAAACTCGTCATAAACATGCTCATCTGCAAATCGCCGACATCTTCACCAAACTCTTACCGAAAGCAGCTTTCGTTCTTCTAAGGACCAAACCCGGTGTTGGGTTTCCACCCGACACCAGTTTGAGAGGGGGTATTGGACCAGAAGATGTTGACGTCAAAAAAGATGCTAACATCACAAGACAAATGGATCAAAAGGAGAAAGAGAAACAAATCTTGAAGCCCAAAGAAGACAACACTCAGCCCAGTCACAACAACCACAAAAGCCCTAACTCTCACTTTGTTTGTCCCAGCAAAAAGACGTGCTTAGTACGGAAGCAGAGAGCCGTTGGCAAGAAGAACAACACAAAGAAGGAGCAGCTTCTGCTAAATTTCTTCAGCGTTTTAGGATCCCTAGACAATGATGAGATATGACACATGTGTCAAGATCTTCTGGTGTAACAGAGGCATATAAAATGACCTCATCGTAGAGCTATAAAATGTAAGAGAAAAACCCTAATAAAAGTTGTCTTCTCAAACCTTTACTCTATCCTAATTCGGGTGGTATCCTTGATAGCTCAGGTTTTCACCCGAGATAACACTGCAAGTGCACAGATGTACGTTGTAGTGGTTCGGGGTTGAATCCACAGAGACCAAAGGTAGCACGAAGAATTAAGATCAAACAGCGGGCTAAGACTAAAAAGATGTCTTTAAGAATGATGCAAAAATCGAAATAAAGAAAGCAAAGAAAACGCAGCAAGCAACGAGGTTGTAAACAATTCAAAGAAGTGTTGGGCNAAACTACAAATTAGGGAAGAGGTTAAGAATCGTCTTGAACTCAAATTCTAATCTATAACTGGTCTACATCCGTAGCATCAGCGCCCTATGCACTAGAAACCTTGAGACTAACTTCCGTT
>OVAN01014354.1:675-12106 GCA_900406275.1 Anastatica hierochuntica | reverse complement strand
GATGCTCGGCCGCTTCCACGAGTTCCGGCGTCACCCAGCTCATGCGGCTTTGCAAAATGAGCTGAACACCTCATATGAAGAGATCGCACATCTTCGGGCGAAGCAGAGGAGATACGATGCTCAGTTCTCCAGCTACGATAAGTTGTTCACCATCATCGCCGACGACAACCCCAATCTCGCCTAGGCAATGCGGAAAATGCAAGCATCGCAACATGTAGGGCAGTCATCTATTGCGAACCAGTCGGAGAACCCGTAGACGCAACCCGAAGACCCGACGGCCGAGGACCGTGTGGTAGCGGACGATTTTTTTTCAAGCTTAGATTTAGGTTTAGGTAATGATAATAATGTTCAGTAAATAAATTTAAAAACTATTTTGTATTTTTTTAAAAAAAATTTAAAAATACTTTTTTATACAATTTTTTATTTTTTGAAAAAATTCATTTTCGCATTCGTTGTTTCGACGATGTAAAATTACAATGTTTTTACGAAGTATGGTTTTTTAATTAAAAAAATGTACAAGTTTGACGAGGGAATAACGACGATTTGAGATATTACTCGTTGGTAATTGGTTGTTACGTTTACGACGAATTAACGACGAAACTTATATATTACTCGCAACAAAGTCGTTAAATTACAATGTTTTAACAACGTATTGGAAATAAGAAATATTCTGTTTCCAACCCATTTTTGGACCAAAGATCATATTAAAATCGTTTTCAATTGGATGTGAAATTTACGACCAATTTACGACGTTTCTTACTCATTTCTCACAAAAACGTCATTAAATTACAACGTTTTAATGACATTTTGGAAATAAAAAATATTTTGTTTTCGATCCATTTTTTGACCAAAGAGCATATTAAAATTGTTGCTAATTCATCACAATTAGCATGCAATTTACAACTTTAACCGTCGTAAAAGCTTCCTTGTAATATCGTTGTTACATTACGTCGATTTAACAATGAATAGGTTAACGACGAATTTATGACAATATATCACATGTCACTAAATTAACGACGATGTTATGATGACTTTTGCATTATGTCAGTCGATTACAAACGTTTTGGGTTTCGTCATTAATTTGTCGTTAACCTTATTTAACGACGAATTAACGGTGTTTCATGTCGTCATTACTAACTTGTTTTCTTGTAGTAAACCAACCTGAGAGAGCCAAGAAGAGACATTTAGAGGACTTCGATGGCGAGGACGGTTGGCACATGGTGAAGTACACTCTATCGGTACGGAGGCTAGAAGGAGCGACAAACCCTTCGTCTTCCTCTCAAAGGCGTGGAACAATGGCGCCTTCGGGAGAGCCTGCTTCTCTTCATGATCAGGCCTTGTCAAGGCTGAGGGAAAAGGAGTTTTCCCTAGGATGGTGATTGCTTTCACCGTCTCGATATCTCCTCCGCCTTTTCGAATTTTCAGGTGGACATGCTGAAGGTAGGATTTTGAGCGTCTCTGTTGTTTTCTCTTTAAATCGTAGTCGTAGATCTTGATGATGTTTGTCTTTCTGATTCTGAATAGACGATGTCTCTCTGTCATCTAATTGATAGAAGCATTGTTTCCAGCATGGGTGAGCCAAGCAGAAGGGAGGGCCCGAGTAAAGGAGAATTGATTCGAAGGCAGCGTAATGAGCTAGTTGCCTCTAAGAATGCTATAGAGTCACGGGGGTCGGAGCTGGTCGACGCCCAGGCAAAAGAGGAGAGCTCGGAACTCAGGGCGGCCCTACTGGCTTCTCAAGTGGAGCAACTAAAGGATGAGAAGGTGGAACTCCAAGGGAATATTGCATAATTAGAGAAGATTCTCCGCCTGCATCCCGACAAGATAGATAGGGCTGTTAATGCTGCTAAGGTGAAGGCCCACTGGTTCCTTATGAGGAACTGGTATTTACAGAGGACATGCATCTGGAACCCTGCTCGAGAACAGAAGAGGTACTGCATTGTGGAGGAGAATGAGGCATCTCTGCTTGGGTTACCAACGTCGGACTTCAAGGATGACATTCCTATGCTCAAACCAGGGGCAAAGCCTGCACCGCAGCCAGCGTAAAGAGGAAGGGTCTCTATTAGAGAACCCCTTGGTCCTATTGGGGACCACCAGAGCATGGATCCCAGGCAGAGGGTGACAGCCAAAGACAAAGGCAAGAAAATCGCTATCCAGGAGTCTTCATTTGATGTTGATGATTAGATCTGGACAATGGCGCATAGGCGCCGCCAGTATCCCTGCTAAAAAGTTCACACTCCAGTCAACTGTTTATAGAACTCATGGAGTATGGTGCAGAAACAACCAAATTTGGTGAAGCATCGATTATGTATCTGCCTTTGATCTTTGTATAGCCTTCCCTTTGCCTTAGTATTTTTGTACTCGTAGACTTAGTTGTAGCTTTTGATGTAAAGTAGTTTGGGCATTAGCCTTATTCTCTGAATGAATATTTTTGTTTCTTTCCATTTCTGCTTTTTCTTGAATACAATATGCAATGTTCGAGGAGTCCTCTTTGAGAAACATTAAAATTATTAGTAGCGTCTCTACCTTGGTTTGTGAAAAGTTAAAGTGAGAATTTAACTTTAAACGTAAAGTGCAAAATAGATCGAGAAACTTTCCTTGGATTGGGCCTGAGCCTGATGAGGATGGACTTGAATCCTGATAAGGATGTAAAATTTTTGTTTGCCCTTTGACCAAGGTTCGTCAAGGACATGCACAATCATAATCACTTACATGGGTAGCCTCATTTTCATTCACCCCTTTTGACCAAAGTTTGCCAAGGTTGTTAATGATCATGGTCATTTGCGTGGGTTGCCCAACTTCCTTTAGTATATAGTCAAAGCTAAATGAAAAATTAATGACCGTAATCCAGATGTAGGTGTTGTACCTTAGTACTTTGTGTTATAGGTGATTTTGGGATGTTCTTTGGAAAGCACTACGGAAGCCAGAAGACAATGAATTCAGGAGTTTGTGAGTGTAAGATCTAGACAAAGGAGATTGAAGATGTGAATATATTATTCTCTTAAGCTTAATGTTTTTTCCGGATCCCTTCTCCTAACCCCTCAGCTTTATATGTATACATGGAGTTCATCGTTATCTCCTTAAAACTAGGAGATATCATATCTATCTAAATATGTTTATATGATTATCTACTTATTTACAGATAAGGTAAACATTAAATAATGGTGGTTGGCTTCGGCCTCTGTCCTTGCTATGGCATCTGGCTCCTTGTTATGGAATCTGGCTTCTTGCTTCGCCATGTCATCAGGCTTCTTGCTTCGCCATGGCATCTGGCTTCCTGCTTCTAGGCATTCCCCTGCCTTGTGGCTTTACTGTTGTACTCTATTCGAACCAGGGGGAATTCTCAAGGCTCAAATTACTCCCAACAGTTTGCCCTTTATTACCCAGGTTCGATCCGAAGCTGGGGAATAACATGTTTCCCTCGTTTCTTTGGCAGGAAGCCACACGCTGCTTGGTCATTCGTTCGTATGAATATGTGCCGCATTAAACCCCTTGGATGTCTGCTTGCTCTCTGCCAGAGTATCGTTGATTGCGGTTGCGATTTTCGCAGGAGGTTCCTACTGCCTATTGACGTCTTGCTTCTAGCTTCAAGACTTTTGAATTTCAAACTTGCAAGTTGATGGGAGTCTTGGAAACTGTTTCGAAGATTTCCGCCGTTTGTTTAGTTAACGTTAGGATTTTTGAAAAAAGGGAAAGATTTCTCCGAGATCCGTGTTATCCAATTATTACGCGCCTGTGGATAACTATGCCACATTCTCTTTCTTCTTCATCATTTTAATTTTTTTCTTCATTCTTTCCTTTTCTCTCTATTCTCTTTCTTCTTGCGAAAAGCTTCTTCTTTTTGGAATCCATATTCAAGCTTTGTCCCATTCAAGATCTCAGGTGAGAATCTCTTACTCCTTCTTCTTTTTACTTCTTTTAACCTAGGATCCAAAGGATTTCTTTAGGGTTTTAGGGTCCGCTTAGCTTCTAGGTTTCTTGCCCCTTTTTGAACCCTAGATATAAAAACCCAGACCTTCTCGGGTCACAATGTGTAGCTCCGCCAAAGAGTTCTTGCTTGAAGTCTCATCATCCGTTGGTGCCCGGGTCCAGAAAAGGCACCTGATCAGAACTAGTCCCTCTTTTGAGGTTGAAGGATCTTCAGAGAACCTAGAGATCCAAGATGTCACTACGAGATCCCTTCTCACTGTCGTGGATCCTAGCCTTCTGAAGGTGGGCCCCTTTTCCTCCATCAATTCCGAGCTTCTTGAAGATTGGAAGCAGCAATACTCTTTTGAAGATGGTTTAAGATTACGGATTGCCGACGACAACAAAAGGGCTTCTAAAAATCTCGGGGATGAGATCGTGATGTACGAAGGTTATCTCGAGCCTGGAATCAGGGATAGGATACCATCTTTGGTCATGAAGGTCTCGAAACACTTCGGTATTTGCCCCTCTCTGCTGAACCCACCTTCTTGGAGAATCCTTATTGTTGTTCAGGTCCTCAATGACTTCCATGGGTTGGATCTGGGGATCAACGAGCTTCTCTACACCTATTACTTCTCACTTGTCTCTCTTGGTAAAGGCAGGTACTACCTCCACCCTCTAGTTGGTGCTCCTTTGGTCAAGGAGCTAGAAAAAAAGCGAGAGGAAGGGAGCCGCTTTTGCCCAGAATTGGGCGCAAAAATTTGTTTTTATGAAAGTCGGGTTGATGATTGGCTTTTCTACCCTCTGGAAGTTTATTAGTAGGTTTAGGGTTATTTCCCTTTTTATGACGTATGGACCAGATGCTAATCTCTGTGACTTTCTGCTTTTTGTAGAGGTATCAACGGGATAGTCAGAAGAAGGAAAGGAGGGTGCTGAGGAGGCTTGGGAGATCCGGTAGAAGAGAGGAGTACCCCGTTCTTGTTGAGTGAAGAAGTGTTAGAACAAAGCAGCATCAGAGGTTTTCTTACTATTTTTTGCTTTGCTTTCAATTTTTTCCTTTACTAACTTCTTATCGCTTTGTAGGGTACATGGCAAGATCCGGATCCACAGCGCTACCGGATATCAAGAGGGCTCAGGCAGCGAGGAAGGCTAAGCTGGAATCAGGGAGCAAGGCTCTTAAAGTGGTGGAGATCTGGGAGTCTCCTTCTGCTGGGTCCAAGAGGAAGGGGATCCAGAGGGCTTTAGCCTCCACAATAAAGCAGAAGTGTATCCTTGCCAAGGTCTCCTCGTCCTCTGCTGGTGATCTTGACGGTGCTTTGGAACACCTGCAAAGCTTATCTTCCCTTCGACTCCCTTCAACCATCCCAACAATGATAATCTAGGGATCCTCGACCATGTCCGAAAAAGGATGATTAAGGTAATCAATCTGCCCTTGACCTTTTATTGGTCCTCTGTTTTCGGCTAACATTCCTTTTATTTTCTCTCCAGCTGGCTGCATCGCTCTTCCATGTTAAAGATCAAATCGCCACGGAAGTGGTTTCTGCTGGAAACGCCCAGGTGGAAGACTACCTTGCCAAGCTGAAAGCGGAGAAGGATAGGTCTGTTGGTCTAGATATGGAGCTGAGGGTGATGAAGGGGCTGGTTTGTGGGTTGGAGTCTCAGAACCATAAAGCAGAAGAAAAGGTTCTCTCCTTGACCAAAGAGAAAACGCTCCTGGAGTAGGAGGTTGTTGGTCTGAAGGCGAAGGCGGCCACATTTGCGGAGGAGATGACCATGGCCGTTAATGGTGCCAAGAACAATGGCCGCTAGGATATGGCCAGAGATTATCTTAAAGGGGAGACGGAGCCCTGGGACTTAGCGGAAGAATTTGAGAATTACAAGATGGTGGCGACGGCGGAGGCAGAACAACAAGGCCTTCCTGCTCCCACCTTTGAAAATGAGCCGGAGATTCCTCCTACCAAGTCTGGTGCGACCCCGATGGACTCAAAGACCAATGTGGAGAAGTCTCCTTCCCTGGATCCTCCTGCTCCCTAGCCTCCTTTCCTAGAACCAAGAACCAAGCTACTTTCCCATTGAGGGATTTTATCTTTATTTTTTTTGTTGATGATGATCTGCCCCAACGTGGGCCTAGTTATGCGCCTTGTGGGTTTGTTTAAGACTCTTTATGGCCTTAATGGCCTTAAATCTTTTGTTGCCTTCCTGGCCTTGGCTTTGATTCGCCCTCCGGGGCTTAAGACTCATATTTTGGCCCTTCGTTGCTTTTTTATCAATGTTATGTGCTTTCTTAATCCTTTTTACCTTCTGCTTAAACTAGCTATTAGTTAGGATATAAAGATAACACTCATTGTCTGGCTATCGTGAGCCTTTCGCTTTTCGATGTCTCAGTTGTTTGGCCTCTAACTTTTACTGTGTCTTGGGAGAACTCGTTATCCTCCCCTTTTTGAGATCCTATTCCTTGTCTTTGGACAATGCTTAGGCTTTTGAGCGTATTTTGCCCCCACTTAGGCGACTACTAGCCCTTAACATTATGATACTTGGAGGTAACTTAAGAATTTTTGGCATTCTCCTACCCGCAGGTCACCACTTGCTTTTTGGCACTCTGCTACCCGGAAGTAGCCACTTGCTTTTTGGAATTCTGCTACACGAAGGTAACCACTTCCTTTTTTGCATTCTGCTACCTGGAGGTAACCACTTGCTTTTGCTGCTTTTTGCTTCTTGCAGTGAAGCCACTGTCAGTCTTATTGATCTTGCTGGTATGGATCTTCCCCGCAAAGAGACCCAACTGTCAGTCTTTTCTCTTGCTTCCCACGTCTGGGTAAGCAAGTATAGATTATGCTCCTATGCTCATGCCATACAGCTTTTGGCTTTTACGATGACCTAGTAAACAAGGTTAACCAGTTTTGCTTCATGCTCAGCACTCTGCTTTTTATGGGTCACTCTGTTTTAAGCAGGAATAAGCTTTTTGCTTGTGTGTTGGAAGGGTACGTTGTTTGTATTACTCATATAATGAGGAATAGTTATTCAACTTATTTGCCCCTTGCTTTGGCTGACTTTCTTTGAGAAGACAGCTACTTTATTGATGGATATTCGTTAGTAGACGCAATATGATTACAAATGAAAAGATATAAAAGAAATCAAAACACCAAAGCCAAAAAAGAACGTATATGATATACGGTCGTCTGGGCCGGAAGCAATCTTTAGAAGAAGTAAGATTTTATGTGTAACGCGTTCCAGCTATTTGGTTGTACTTTTTCGTACTTGTCTTGTAACTTTTATGCTCCTGGCCCTCTAACTTCTACGACTTGGTATGGTCCTTCCTAGCCAGGCGCGAGCTTGCCTGCGGCTTTGTCACAGGTATTATCGAAGACTCGGCGCAACACCCATTTGCCTTGCTGAAACGTCCTGCTTCGTCCTGCTGGTATTTCCAGTTTCTTATTCTCGCGGCTTCCTGTTTTTTGTCACGGAGATCCAGGGACAAAGCCATCAGTTCTTCATTCTCTCTTGGAGTTATAAGCTCTGTCCTGGCCGTAGGGATACTGACGTCAGCACAAGACACTGCCTTCGATCCGTAGACCAAGGTGAAGGGTGTTTTCCCTGTAGCGGTCTTGATGCTAGTTCGACAAGCCCATAGAGTGGCTGGAAGCTCTTCAACCCTGTTGCATACGGCTTGATCCAACCGCTTATTTAAGAGACTCACCACGATTTTTTGTGGATTCGGCATGCCCATTAAACTGTGGATGTCTTGGGGTTGTGAAGCTTAACTTTATGCCCCAATCTTCGCAAAACTTCTTGAAGATTTTGCTTGTGATTTGTGGGCCGTTATCCATTACTATTTCTTGGGGCACTCCAAATGTCACCACGTTTTTCCAGAGGAACCTTTTGATGTGGACATTTGTAATCTTGCTTAGAGCTTTTGCCACTACCCATTTGGAAAAGTAATCTGTCACTACCAATAGGTATTCCAGCTGACCAGGGGCCTTTGGGAATTTTCCTACAATGTCCATCCCCCAATTCTTAAATGGCCTAGGGGAACTGACGAATTTGAGGTTTTCAGGAGGTAGCTTGGACACTTGGGCATGTCTTTGGATATTTTCGCAGTACTTGGCCATTTGGAGGGCATCGCTGGTCATAGTTGGCCAGTAGTATCCTGCCCTCTTGGCACTGAGCACTAGGCTTTTTCCGCTGGATTAAGATCTGCATTCTCCCTCGTGCGGTTCCTTGAGGATCAAATCAGCGTCCTCTGGATTTACGCACTTAAGGTAGAGTCCTCAGAAGGATCTTCTATAAAGTTTTCCTTGAATTAGACAATAGCGGGACGCTTGCTTTTTGATCTTGAGGGATTCACTCCTTATGTTAGGCAGGACGTCGTCTCTTAGAAAGGAAATTATGGGATTCATCCATGTTTCTTCTTCTTCAACGTTCGATACTTGAAGTCCTTCTGCATCTTCATTGATAGTTAGCCACTCGAGCACGAGCAAGGGTACGCTGATCGGCTCTGTGGTTTTTAGGGCAGAGGCCAAGTTGGCAAGGGCATGCGTGTGCGAGTTCTGTTCCCTGGGGATTTGCGTGAGCTAGCATGCTTTGAATGATGTGAGAAGCTTCTTGGTTATGGCCAGATACTTGGTCATGCTGGCATCTTTCGCTTGATAATCGCCTTGTGCCTGGCTTACAATTAGTTGGGAATCACTGTAGACTCGTAGGTTCTCTATTCTCAAGTCTTTTGCTAAGCTGAGTCCTGCGATTAAGGTTTCATACTCGCTTTCGTTGTTGGTGGCTTAGAAGTTTCACCTTACTGCTCCTGATGCAACTTCTCCCTTTGGTGAGATGAGCATGAGGCCTACTCCGGCTCCTCATATGTTACTAGATCCATCTACATAGAGCATTCATTCTCCTTCGCTCTTTTTTTCTTGCTGGATCCCAATTTCATCTTCTGTCCCAGGTATGAACGGTGGGGAGAATTCAGCTACAAAGTACGCCAAGACTTGTGATTTGATCGTTGTGGTAGGGCGGAAGATTACGTCATACTCTCCTAGTTCCACTGCCCATTTAGCTAATCTTCCGGATACCTCTAGTTTGTGGAGTACATACTTGATGGGGAACGACGTGACGACTACCACTGGGTGACCCTGGAAGTAAGGACGCAGTTTCCTGGCTGAGACGACCAGGGCGAGAGCAAGCTTCTCCAAATGGCTATAGCAGGTTTCGGTGTCTAGGAGAGACTTGCTTACATAGTACACCAAACGATGCTTGCTCCCTTCCTCTCTAACCAAGACGGCACTTACGACATGCTTAGGAACCGCTAGGTAAAGGAGCAGAGGCTCTCCATTTTGGGGCTTAGAGAGAAGAGGCAGCATGGTGAGATACTCTTTGAATTTGATCAAGGCGTCCTCTGCCTTTTGATTCCAAACGAATTTCTTGGTGAACTTTAGGGCTTCGAAGAATGCGCGGGACTTTTATGACAGCTTGGATATGAATCTGCTTAAGGTTTCCATTCTTCTTGTCAGCTTCTGCACATCTCGTGGAGTCTTGGGTGAGGGAATCACGTGAATCGCCCTGATTTGTTCTAGATTTGCTTCGGTCCCTCTGTATGTGAATATGTACCCCAAAACTTTTTTGGAGCTCACATCCGAATGAACATTTAGAATGATTGAGCTTCATGTTATATTTCCTTAGCGTAGAAAAAGCTAGTTGCAGGTGGGTGATGTGGTCTTCCTCCTCCAGAGGCTTGAGCAACATCTCGTCAATAATAACTTCCATTGTATGGCCGATTTGGTATGCGAACATCATGTTGACTAGTCTCTGATAGGTAGACCCTTCATTTTTAAAACCCAAGAGCATCACTTTGTAACAGTACATTCCTCGCAACGTCATGAAGTAAGTCTTCTTCTGGTCATTCGGGTGCATAAGTATCTGGTTGTATCGGGAGAAAGCATCCATGAAGCTCATCAATTAGTGTCATGCCATAGCATCCACCAATTTGTCTATATGAGGCAAGGAGAAAAGGTCTTTCGGGCAAGATTTGTTAAGATATGTGAAATCTATACAAACCCTCCTCTTTCCGTTCTTCTTCCGGACCACGACGACATTTTCTAGCGAATCCGGATAGTGGACCTCTATGATGAACCCAACCGCAAGGAGGTTTTTGACTTCATCGTAGATGATAGCATCTCGTTCAGGTGCGAACTTCCTCCTTTTCTGCTTGAAAGTAGGGTATTTTGTATTCACCTGTAGTATATGTAATATGACGTCCGGATCTATACCTGGCATAATCACATGGAACCATGAAAAGCAATCAGTGTTAGACCTCAGAAAGTTAACTAGCCTCTAGAGTTTGCCTTCTTCCAGCCTTGACCCCACTTTGAGACTCTTTCCCGCCTTTCCATGTATTATGGGTATCTCATCCAGCTGTTCCACTTCCGGCTCTTAAGTATGCTTCGCTGGAAGTGGCTTTTGTAATTGCTACAAGTGGGTTGTCTTTCCTTTTAGGGTGGTCTGGTAGCACGATCGAGCATTCTCTTGATCACCTCTGATTTCTGTGATTCCCCAAGGTGTTGGGAACTTCAGAACTTGCTGCAGTGTTGAAGGAACAATTCTCATCTCGTGTATCCAGAGTGTGCCCATGATCATGTTATAGGCAGAGGGGCAGTCTATAACGGAAAACTTAGTGGACAAGTTTATTCCTCCGGTGCAAACTGGTTGCGCTATCTCTTCGACAGTCTGCTTGACTTCTCCACTGAAGCCTACTAATGGCATGGCCTTCTTGGTTAGAGCTTCTTGGGTTAGCCCTAGATCCGTGTATGCCCCCAAGAAGAGCACGTTTGTAGAACTTCCATTGTCGATGAGTACTCTCTTCACCAAAAAATTCACCACTGATAAGAAAAAGACCAGGGCATCGTGATGCGGAGTCAGAACTTTGTATTACTCCTCAGTCGTGAAGCTTATGACCTCTTTGCTATGCCCCTGACGCTTGGCTTCTGGGACGCCATAGTTGCTTTTTGCGATCCTTGTTCTTTTCTTTGCGGCGGCATGTGTGATGTCGCTAACTTCAGATCCTCCGGATATGACATTGATCACTCAATCGTGTCTTGGAGAGTCTAGATCTTGGCGCCCTGCTGGGACACCTTCTTCCTGGTTACTTAGCATCTCTTTGGTCCTTTTAGAGAAAAACTCCCGCAAGTGCCTTTTTGAGCAATTCGTTGACTTCTAGCCTTACGGATATGCAGTCATTCGTTCTGCGACCATGGTCATTGTGGAAATCACACCATTTGTTGGGATTCCGATGATGATTAGGTGACCTTATCTTCTGGGGCAATCTGACTTGATCTCTCTTCTCCTTCAAGATTCCCACCAGTTCCACTCTCGATATTAATAGATTCGATATATCGGGCAAGGTGTTCGTTGCATGAAATTTGTTACCGTTCGACTTGCCAAAGGTCTATGCCCTCCATTGGCCCCTCCCGCCACTACAAGAAAAAAGATCATTCGCCACTGCAGAATTGGTCACGAAGTAGTCGCAAAAGAGGCG
>OVAN01014353.1:0-12108 GCA_900406275.1 Anastatica hierochuntica | reverse complement strand
TCCCATCAAGTCCATATGCACTAGATCCAAAATCCCTTTAGTTTGAATATCAGGAACCTTTTTATGTTGAACTTTCATTTGTTTCCCTTGGTTGCACGCTCCACACGAGATCTTATCAGTGAGTTTCAGTTCTGGAACACCTTTGACAACTTCCAGCTTGACAATTCGTGTCAAACTCTTTGCATTTATGTGCCCTAACTTCTGGTGCCACAAGATCAGATCATCTTTCTCAGCTTTTAGGCAAACTTTTGTCTGTTCCCACATGTAGCAGTTTTTCCCATAACGTATTCCACTCATGACAGTTTTTCCATCAGAATCAAAAGCCCAACACCTAACCTTGTTGAACGACACTGTCAATCCTTCATCACACAACTGACTTACAGATATCAAATTTGCTGTTAAACCTTGTACATAGTAGACATTGACCAGTTTGGGTAGGTTGGCATCATTTAATTCCCCTTTACCCTTGATTCGTCCTTGTGCACCTCCACCGAAAGTTACCTTGCTCTCCTTTATAATCTCATAACCATCAAGATTGTCCTGCAAACCTATCATGTGTCTAGATGCCCCGTTATCGAAGTACCATGGCTTGTTAATGGATGAAGCAACTGATGTGTATGCGACCAATGCATGTTGAGGCTTACTCACAAGTTGACCATATAACTAAGACTTTTGAATCCATACCTGAGATCTTCTTCTCAGACTTGGAAAGAATTTTCCCTATCCAACCAACCGTTTTACCTTATTCAGAAGTCTGTAACAGAATCGTTTGATGTGACCCTCCTTACCACAGAAATAACAACCCCTTCTAATCTCAAGTTGAGATGAATGAAACAAGTTGTTTTTCACTCATGATCTGCTGAGAAGAACTTGCTTTGACAAATTCCATTTTGGGGTACTTCTCCTCACCATTATACCCAAGACCATAGTGAGATATCTCTGTTCTCCCAACAANATTTAAGTTTTTGGTATCACTGTTCAGCATGTAAATCTGTTTTCTGGTTTCAGACAGTTCATGTTCCAACAACTTGTTCTTCTTCTTCTCACTTGCTAGAGCTTCTTTCAGTCTATCATTCAGAGTATGAATAGCCATTTTCTCTCGAGTCAGCTCTAGCTTTTCCTTTCCGATCTGAGCCCAACTCTAGTACATCTTCTGAAATTCACTCTAAAGATCAATGTCTTCATCATCACTGCTTTCACTTGATGAATCCTTGTCAGATTTCTCAACAGTCAGATATGTGTCAACAGATTCGGTTTCTTCTTCAATATCAGATAGCTTCTTTGAATCTTCCTCAACGAAGGCAGCAAATGCACAGTATCCAGATTCACTATCAGAGCTGCTGCTATCATCGTCTGTGTCACTCTCTCCAATTCCAACAAAGGATTTCTCTTTCCTTTTTTGACCACTAGTGCATTCATCCTTCATATGTACATACCATTTGCACAAGTCACATTTGATCTCTTTGCATCTCGTATTTGGGCATTCGGATTTGAAGTGTCCGTATCCTTGACACTCATGACATTGAACTTCATTTTTCCTGAATTCTCTCTCTCGATCATTGATTCTCCTATCTCTATCATAGTTGGTACCACTTGACATTGAGAATGATCTCTGATTGGCTTTCTCGAACCTTCTCTTAGTTCGATTAACCTCCTTAGCCATCATGTTTAGCTGATTTTTCAGCTCCTCAATCTCCTTCCTTTCTTCAGTCACAAATGCGATGCTTTTTGAGTCTTTCTTCTTTGCGACATTGAGTTCAATCTCATATGCTTGGAGATGGCCAATAACATCATCAAAATCCATGGTATTCGTGTCAAGATCAGTGGCCATTGAGGTCTTTTTTGTTTCAAACCTTGCAGGTAGAAACCTCAACATCTTTTTTCCTAACTTTTTATCTTTGTATATTTTTCCCATGGTCTCAGCTTCAGTAGCTATTGCACTCAACTTACCACTAAACTCGTCAATGGTCTCATTCTCGTCCATTTGAAGTAATTCAAATTTTGATGCAAGCATATCAATCCTGGATCTTTTCACATTCGTTGATCCTTCATAAGCTCTCTTAAGCTTGTCCCAAGCATCTTTTGTAGATTCACAGCATTGAATTCTCTTGAACTGATTGTCATTCAAAGCTCCAAATATCGCAGATAAAGCATTCGCGTTGTGACAAGATTTGCTTTTCTCAAGATCTGTCCACAAAGACTCGTCTTTCAACACCTCTTTACCGTCAGCTCTTTTCGCAATAGGAGGCGACCATCCTTTTTCAACAGCTGTCCAAGCATCATGATAAATACCTCTTATGGCACCTCTCATCTTCATCTTCCAATGGCCATACTTTCCTTTTTCCAGGATTGGAATGCGATTCACAGCGATAAGCTCCTTTACCGAGTCCATAGTTCCGCAGGATCTACACCCGTTGTAAGTTTTGATCAAACTAGGTTCACATGCCTGCTCTGATGCCAATTGAAAAGGCTATAGACTCGATTTCCAATACTCGATACCGAGTAACACTTTCTATTGAGAATCAAAACAAACCAATGATCGGTTTTACACAAAGCTTCACAGCTTGTAACCTATGATCCTTCTCAAAGAACAAGCTCTTGAGCAGATAACTAATCTCACATCTCTCTTGTTCGAATACAGAGCAAAAACAAAACCTCATGATTCTTAAAACTCTATTTGCTCAAAGACCTAGAACGATCCTCTCCTCCTTTTATTTCTTTTGGATTCGAGTATCTTCTATTTGCTATCTTCGGTTCTCCTAATATCTTGAGTATCTCCTTTTTCACGTGATCCTCAAGATATTGTGTTTCCATTTATTTCTGCAAAGCCACGTCATTTATCTTATGCCAGCTCATCCATTCTCTGATCCAACAACTTCTCCTTATTCCAACAGGTACAAGCATGTCACAACTCTTTTTCAGTTTTAACTTATTTTTACTATTGGGGCGATCAAATAAAATGTTGGAAATTATTGTTGTGAGGCGACCAAGTTAATCAATGAATCGAAACGTTTAAGAAAAAAAAAATTATCATAGAAGGATTGAATTTGATATTTAATTTGGATGTCTTTAAACAACAGTGTTTAAACAATATGATACAAAAGGTGAAAATGGTTACCAATAAAAATATTAGTGGAATATATATGAGTGGAATAGAGTTTAGTGGAATAAAGATGATAGAGGAAAAAAATTTCCACTCATTCCTCTCATATGTGGGAGCTAATGGGCTATCAGACCGACCTGTTGTGGTCCGTTTGTTGACAAAAAAAATAATTTATTTTTCATAAATACAGTTTTTTGGCGGAATTGGTAAAATTGTTTTCCACCATTTTTCATCTCAAATGGTAAATTTTGAAAAAAACATCAAATTTCTCCAAAACTTGTTCTCTAATTATGCAGCTGCGATTTCGCTTAGGTCTCTCTCTTTCAAAAAGAGGCTTTGCCTTTATTGAAAGTGAGTCTTGGTACCGAAGATATCTTCATACTTCTTCGGATTCTGGAATATTTACGCAATCTTTTTGGTTGATAACAAAATCTTCAAAGGATCTACGGGGTTTTCCGGATCTGTGGAGGGTTTAGGTGTGTTTTTATTAGGGTTCTTCACACGTTAAGTTGGCACTCTGACTTATACAGTCGGTTTATCGAGCTCAACATGGACAAATCGCTTGATAAAGTCCTAGATGAGATGACGTTAGAGGAGCACCAACCATTTGTGTTACAAAATCTCCCTAAATAAAGCTCTTGTGAAAGGAACGAGAAGAGCATTATTGGAAGACTCTTGAATCCGGACTTACAGTCCATGAAAGACCTGATATTTGAGAAACCGAGCAGATGGGGGATGCAAGGAAGAGTACATGGGGTAGCTCTTTCACGCGAGAAGTTTCAGTTTATTTTTCAATCTATGGATGATCTGAATGCGGTATTGGACAAAGGGGTGATGACACAAGATGATTGGTGCATTACAATGGAAAAATGGACCAAAGATCCACCACCGAATTATGTTGCTACTATCCCATTATGGATAAGACTCAGGAACATTTTGGTGGACTTTCATACAGTGGATACTTTTGAAGAAGTTGCTGGTCTGTTTGGGGAGGTGAAGATGGTTGCTTGGGACCCAAACAAGCCGCAAAGCCAAGGGTTTGTACGGGTGCAAATAATATTTGATATCAATAGACCTTTGAAGCAATCAAGAGAAATCCAGTTCCCTAATGGAGAAGTGGTCAAGATTGGTATTGAATACGAGAGAGTACGTAAAAGATGCTACCACTGTTATCGTTTGACTCATGAGAAATCGAAATGTCCTTTGAACCCTATGAACCGGCAAGTTCTTGCTACGGTGGGGGTTCAAAGCACTGATTCTATGAGCCAACAAATCAAACCTGTCCTGTCTCCTGGAGATCCATTGTTTGGTGTCCTTACTGAGGAACAGGTTGGCTTTGATAAGCAGTTAGGGAAACAGAGAGTTTGCGCTG
Organism: Anastatica hierochuntica; assembly: GCA_900406275.1. Lineage (NCBI taxonomy): Eukaryota > Viridiplantae > Streptophyta > Magnoliopsida > Brassicales > Brassicaceae > Anastatica > Anastatica hierochuntica. Next base: position 7,633 of record OVAN01014353.1, on the reverse strand, counting down.
AGATGCTAGACGAAATGCGAAAATATTTACAAGTGGCGGAGGTCCCTGAACGCAATGCAAGGATACTTAGAATTCAGAAAACTGTGAAAGAGTTGGAAGGTAAACCTAATGAACAGAGGTCTTTGTTAAGATTGGAGGCTCCAGTGATGATCACATCAGACTTGAATAAAGGGAAAGGGATTGTGTTTGATTTTGAACCAAGTCAACAACATGTGAATGCGGAGCCAAGAGAAAGGTTGATGGCAGATGCTTTTAAAGGAGCTGGTGATTTTTTGACTTAGGACCGAAATGGCTCTGTTTTGTTTTCGACTCCATCTGTCCATTCTATTGAAGAGAGCACGACTGGTTTGCAAGGGAGAAAGGATAGCCCTGCTAAATCTGGTTCGGTTTTGAAATCGAGAAAGAATAGAGGAAGGCCTTCCTCTTGGAAACGCAAATCACAAAAACAGAGAAAGAACGTGGAGCAACAAATGGTTTATAAAACAGAAGAAGAAGGGAATGTGCTTAATGCCAAGAGAAAGGTTGGAGGTTTAGAAGGAACACCTACCAAAATTCTCAAAAAATCAGAATCTACGGTGGTTCCCGAAGGGGAACCGCTGCCGTCCCAATAGGCCTTTTGAGTTGGAATTGTCAGGGGTTGGGGAATCCCGAGACAATTCGACATTTGCGGGAAATGCGAAAAGAACATTTCTCGGACATCTTATTCCTCATGGAGACTAAAAACGCTATGGATTTTGTTGTTGGGATTTATAGCGGTTTAGGTTACAAAAACTTTCGTACGGTTGATCCAATTGGTCGTAGTGGTGGTCTTGCGGTTTTTTGGAAGAAGGAGGTGGATATTTCGTTCTTATATGTCGATAAAAATCTAGTTGATATGCAAGTTACGAAAGGTCCGTTGACTTGGTTTCTCTCATGTGTATATGGCCATCTGGTAATGTCGGAGAGAGCCAATGTATGGGAGCGGATCACAAGGATAGGAATTCATCGGAAGGAGGCTTGGAGTATGATAGGAGATTTTAATGATTTACTATCGAATTCGGAGAAATTAAGGGGGCCTGCTCGACATGCATCTACTTTTCGTAATTTTCAAACTATGGTGAGTAACTGTGACATGCATGAGGTGGTTGGTGTGGGGAACGCTTTTACGTGGGGAGGTTGGCGGAATAAGCAGTGGATACAAGAGAAATTGGATCGATGTTTTGCTAATCCTGCTTGGCTGAGTCTATTCCCAAAGGCTCAACAATTCTTTTTGGAAAAACTTGGATCGGATCATCGCCCGGTTTTGGTAAAATATGCCGATGATAGTGAACCATTTCGGGGACAGTTTCGGTTTGAAAAGCGATGGGCAGAGGAACCACATGTGAGGAAATTGTCTTGAATACATGGGAAGAAAAAGGCAATGTAGGTGGTCACGTCCCAACTCTGTCATGCATTTCTTTGAGTCGTAAACGTATTAGCCATTGGAAGAAGAAGAAGTGGAGTAATGCAGCTGATCGGATTAAATGTTTACGAGCAGAATTGGATGCGGAGTATTCTTCGGTTTGTCCAAATGCATCAAGAATGTATGCGTTGCGGGCTAGTTTATCTAAAGCTCAAAGAGAAGAGGAAGAGTTTTGGAGACAAAAGAGTCGTGAAAAATGGTTTAAGGGAGGTGATAAGAATTCAAAATTCTTTCATTCTTCGGTTAATTCAATGCGTGTAAGGAATGCTATTGATGTTTTGATAGATAATAATGGTGTACATCACACGACGAACTCTAGCAAAGGTGAGGTGGCCGTGAATTATTACCAAATTTTATTCACGTCAGCTCGACCTCAGTTTGTTCGAGAACAGTTAAGTGACATGCATGTACGTGTATCAGATGCAATGAATAGAGATCTTACGAGAATGGTAACGGATGATGGAATCAGAGCTGCGGTTTTTGCCATTAAAAGCGAAAGTGCCCCTGGTCCGGATGGTTTTACCGGTTTCTTCTTTAAGAAGTATTGGAACATTGTTAAGAGCAAGGTAATACGTGAAGTTAAGAAGTTTTTTGAAGAAGGGGTTTTTCCGAAGGAATGGAATCACACGCATATATGTTTAATACCAAAAGTTCAGAATGCTAAACGGATGAAAGATCTTCGACCTATAAGCCTATGTTCGGTTCTTTACAAAATCATTTCTAAGGTTATGGTAAACAGGCTCAAAGTTCACTTGCAGCATAATGTATCGCCCACTCAAACAGCTTTTGTAGCTAAGAGATTGATTACCGATAATATACTCATCGCCAATGAGTTGGTACATTCGCTGAAAAACACTAAGGAAATTTCGGAAAACTACATGGTTTTAAAGACGAATATGTCTAAAGTGTATGACCGTGTTGAGTGGGTTTTCCTTCGAGAAGTCCTAGGGGCTCTTGGTTTCAGCAATAGATGGGTTGATTGGGTGATGGTATGTGTGGAGACAGTGTCATACTCGGTATTGATAAATGGACAGCCCCAAGGGTTGATATCTCCGGAACGAGGTATACGTCAAGGAGACCCCTTATCTCCGTTCCTTTTTTTCCTGTGCATGGAATCCTTGATACATATATTACAAAAGGCAGAGAGGGATCGACGTATCAGTGGCATACAGTTTCATCCGAGTGGCCCGTCCATTAGTCATCTATTGTTTGCCGATGATTCTTTGCTCATGTGTCAAGCCTCGAAAGAACAAACGGAGGAGATGATGAAGTATCTTACGGAATATGAGTACCTTTCAGGTCAGACAATTAATATAGAGAAGTCGGCAATTAAGTTTGGAGATCGGGTTCCTCTTGAAACTCAGGCTTGGATTAGACAACGAACAAGAATCGGAAATGCCGGGGGTCTAGGGACTTATTTGGGCTTGCCCGAATGCTTAAGTGGCTCTAAACAACAACTTTTGGGATACATAAAAGATAGACTCCTGGAAAAACTGAATGGCTGGTACGCTAAGTCGCTATCCCAAGGTGGTAAGGAAGTTTTGTTGAAGTCAATAGCCATGACTATGCCGGTATATGTGATGTCGTGATATCGCTTTCCGGTGGACCTTTGTAAGAAAATGACTAGCGCTATGATGGATTATTGGTGGAATGGTTGTGATAAAAAACGCAAGCTGCATTGGTTAAGTGCTGAAAAGCTCTCGTTACCTAAGAGTAAAGGTGAGATTGGATTTCGAGATTTGCTATGTTTCAATCAAGCTCTTTTAGCAAAGCATCCTTGGAGGATGATGATAGATCCTATGTGTTTATTAGCAAGATTCTTCCAGAGTAAATATTTTGTTGAAGGCAATATTCTCACAGCCACAATGGGAAAGAGCTCGTCCTATGCGTGGAGAAGTATTTTACATGAGAGAGACTTGCTCACAAGAGGCTTAAGACATGTGATTGGGAATGGCTCTGAGACACGCTTATGGCTTGACTCATGGATTTTTGATGAGGCTCCACGTAGACCAAGAGTTGGTATGGGGAATGTATAATTACATGCTACTGTGAGTTGGTTGATTGATGAGGCATGCATGAGTTGGAACTGGGAACGCATGTACCAAGTCCTTGACCCGATAGATATTCAAGTCATTGTTGTACTCGGTGAAGACGGGATATGAGTTGGCGGTTCGTTTGAAGCATGTTGAACTGTTTCAAGAAGCAGAGCAAAGTCCTTCTTTGAATTCCCTGTTTGAAAGGTGCTGGAAGCTGGATTCACCACCAAAAATACAACAATTTCTTAGGAGAATTTTGAAGGGTGCTTTGCTGGTGGCGGAACAACTAAGGCATCGTGGTCTTATTATTCAAGAAGGATGTCTCTTTTGTGATCATGATGAGGAGACCATCAATCACCTACTGTTTTTATGCCCTTTGGCTCACTAGCTTTGGACCATTCTGAATATGCCGCTTCCCCCAAATGGGTTCACTTGTTCCATCTATGTGAATGTGTCTTATGTTTTGGAGCTTTCTCGTCGACGTGATCTACCTGAGGAGATAAGGATGGTTTCACCATGGATATTATGGAGATTGTGGAAGAATCGGAACAAAAAAAAACTCTTTAAGGATACTACATTTACTTCCTTGGAGACGTCTCGAAAGGTCTTAGAGGACATGGAACAATGGAGACATGCGCAAAGAGTAATTGAGTATCAAGAGGTGGAAAAAGAAGCCGACAGGGAGGAGGGTAGTTGGGTAAGACCAATGCATGGAGAGTTCAAGTGTAATATTGGTTACAGTTGGTCAAAAGTCTAGAAAATTGCTGGAGTTGCGTGGGTTGTAAGAGATTGTAAAGGTGAGGTTCTCCTCCATAGTCGAAGGGCATATTCTAATATACAATCTGCGTTTGAAGTGAAATTTTGTGGATGGGAATGGGCTCTAGAAAGTATGCAGAGTCTGAGATTCTCGAGTGTAACATTTGCTGCATATACTCTGGATATAATACAAGCTCTGTATCAACCTACGGAATGGCCGGCTTGGATGGGTCACATTGCGGTTTTGCTAAAGTACACACAAGGTAAAGATAAATGGGTGATGTGGAATGAGTTACCGAAATACAATAGGGGAGCTACGGAAATTGCTTGTAGTGTTGTGCAAAAAGGAGAATGCAATCTTATATTGAAAGAGGAGCTCCGTGTTGGTTCCTTAAGGTCTTTGAGAAGGATAAATTGTCTACACCATTGTAGACAGTATCCTTGTGCTCGAAGCTATCTAAGGAAGAAGATTATACAAGTAGTTTCATGTTCTGTTTTTAGTTTATCAACTCTGTTTTGTTTCGTCTCTGCTTTTGGTTTTTTCTGGTTTTTTTGCTTAAGCGGTTTCTTTGGTTATGGACAAGACTTTGGTTTAGCATTTGGGTTATTAATAACATACAGTTAAACGGGAAAAAAAATTATGCAGCTATTTGCACCCAAGCACCCAAAGTACCAAGCCGTGCCAACACACATAGAGGCTTAAACCAAAACTTTCTTTCATTAAGCGTAATTAGTTGATTATAAATCCTATATAAACAAACAATAAAAGACTAAAATTTATATGAATCTAAGACACAACTAAAAAAACAATACAAAAAACGACAAATGTTAGAAATATTGGTGACGAACTTTCACCATTTAACTTTTGATCATTTGATTAACTAACCTAAGAGGAATTATTCACTAATGTGGTCTCTATTTTTTGGTACCAATTCGAATCTATTTTCAAGTATAAATATTTAACACCCATTCAAGTATTATAGCGGTTTGTGTTTGGTTTTCTTTTTCTGCAGCTATTGACTTCACAATGACGATAAATAAGAATCAAAGATAATATTTAAAAAAAAAATTTGTACCTGCCTAAGCTTTTCTTTTTCTCTCACCAACTATATGTTACATTTTCAAGGGTTAAATTCATGTTTAATTTGAAGATTTTTTATCATTGAGACGAAGAAGGAATCTAGACATCTTGTTTACAAAGAACTCTTAAAACATCAAATAATTTAGATCATGATTGTTTTGTTGGGTTTTGTTTTTGGTTTTGAGTTTATTTTGTTTACTAAATACTAGGTAACTACTCGCATCATATGCGGAAAAAAGTATGAAATATGCTTAAATAATATAAAATCATAACCTTTTTATATTTTTTATGTTAGATTTAATTATAAATTTATAAATTAAATAATTTCCACAGAATTAGTTATATATAATCCTTTCTAATCGCTTAATTAATTTTAAAGTTTTAATATGTAATATATAATAATTACAATTTATTTTGCTATTCGTGAATTATTTATGTCTATGTTTTAAAACTAAAAGTTTAAGTAATGAAACTAAAATACGATTTACGTGTTAAATGGGACATCGATGAATTAAAAATGTTTTTTAATTAACATTTTTTATTTTAGATTTTATTTTATTTTTATCAAAATCTGCTATATATACTTTGAAAAAATGACATTATTTTCTAATCTTATAATTGATTTTTAAAATATTTGTAGATAGAAATTATATTAGATAACATTTATTACTCTACACAGTTGTTCATATAATTCAGTAGATAAATAAAAAATGATGATCGTAATTAAGTGAAATCTCAATAATTTTAGTTAAAAATGACCCATAAATGATTTGTCATCAATTATTGTTTTCAAAAATATTTATTTGTAATAGTTAAAAACTAAATAAAATGATATTATTTATAAATTTTTGTTGATGAAGATTTTTGTTGCATATTTGGGATAATGTTGATTGTTTATAAATCTTACAACAATTAGTTTTTGAGTTTATATGAAAAATGATTTTCACAAAATTTTTAAATTTTAGCTATATAACAATCATTTTCTATGTTGATGCATGAATTTTTATGTCTATTTAAGGTAAAATATGTTTATTTGATTAAAATAAAATATATTTTGATATATTTTTAATTAAAATTGAATATATTTTGATATATTAAAATAAAATATTAGATTAGGTATAAAATTATATTACATTAGTATAAGAAAATATTTATAAGGATAATATTAATCTATACATTATTGTTTAATATTTTAAATGAAGATATGTGTGTAGTTTTAAATAAAGATTTTTTTAAACCAAATTAATCTCAACAAATTTCATGTCATCATTTTTCCCCTTCCATGTCACATTTTACCTCCATCCATGTCATCATTTTGAACCAATAGAATTAAAGAAAACAAAAATTTTTATCACTAAAGTTACTTTCCATTGAATACTATAGATTAGTATTAGAAAATATTTATAAGGATAATATTAATCTATACATTATAGTTTAATATTTTAAATGAAGATTAGTGTGTAGTTGTAAATAAAGATTCTTTTCAACCAAATTAATCTCAACAATTTCATGTCATCATTTTTCCCTTTCCATGTCACATTTTACCTCCATCCATGTCATCATTTTGAACCAACAGAATTAAAGCGAACAAAAATTTTATCACTAAAGTCACTTTCATACTAGATGTGAAGTCTCCTCGATACTACTAGACACAGAGTATTAACTTTTGTAAAGTATTAACAATGGTCTAGAGTTGCCTGTTCACAGGGTTCGAGTTGCGTTTGTTTAAGTCGTAGTGACAAAAGGTCGCTAAACTTCGAAGAAAAACTAAGTTTCTTTGATTAAAACGTTTGCTTTTATTAAACTTAAACTTAAAAGTACAAAGGTTGAAGAAAATTACAATAAGAACTTGAAAGCTTAAAGATACAGAAAGCTTAAAGGGAGTTTTTTAGCGAGAGAAAGAGGGTCTGAAAACTTGTGTTCTTCTTGCTGGAATGGTCTCCTTATAAAGGAAGTTGAGCCTCTGAAATCTTGATACGTGTTATGCTTTAGTAGTTGTGAAATCTTGATTAATAGAGAATTTTATCCTTTAGCTTGAATATCTTTGTGATATCCGCCTGTGGGGTCTATTTCTGAGTTGTCTTGATACTAAACTTCCTTGGGACTTTGAGTTGCAAAGTCTTGGTACTTGCCATCTTGGGACTTTGAGTTGCAGAGTCTTGGTACTTGCCATCTTGGGACTTTGAGTTGCAGAGTCTTAGAACTTTGTGTTGCAGAATTAAATAATTGCAAAAAGTTTAACGGATCATTATGACGTTTTTTTAAAGTAATATTAAAAATATTTTAAAAACTAATAATATACATAAAGCTGTTTTTTAA
>OVAN01014352.1:0-12108 GCA_900406275.1 Anastatica hierochuntica | reverse complement strand
AAGCTAAAACACACTAAAATATGCATGAAATTGTATGTACATCACCCCTATAAGAAACCCTAAACCCAACTCAAGAACTGCTCACTCATAATCAATGAACAATCACAACAGAAATCAAGAGAGAACATTATGTAATTGCTATTAAAAGAGTAAAGGGTTGAGAAATTCTTCTCCAAAACGGAGTACAGGTTTGGATTTGTCTCCCTTAGGTTACAAAGCTCTCTCTCTCTTCTCAAAGTCTAAAAAAAACATAATGAAAGAAAAATACACGAGTTTAGGTTTCAGACATGTAATTTGTTTCTCGAAAAATCGGTTCGGTGCCAAAAACTTGGTCTGCAAATTGTGACAAGGATCGATTGATCCTTGTAACTATACCATGATGTTTTACCTATTCAAAAATGCTTCCATCAGATGCTTGAAATCCGTCCAAAATATGATCTTTTCGCAAAATCAAGCTCATTACCTTTAAAAACACTGAAGAACACAAAACCGCTCCAAAGAGAACCAAATATATTCTAAAGTACAATATATCTCGACTAAGAACTGCAATAAAAACCCATAAAGTGCTAATACTTCATATACCCCATACTAGAATATTTCCTTGTCCTCAATTAAAGGAAAAGAAAATTAAGTCCATGGGAAAAGAAGTTTCAAAACAAAATGGATCTTATGCTATAAGTGGACCTTACTCTGCACTACTTTCGTTGATCACATAGTCTCAAGACAGTTAGAACATTCTTCTAAAGAATCTATGCATTGCCTCCCAAGCCCATTCATACTCCAAATTGTGAACCTACAAGCTCAACATTCATGTTAATAACTCTACTTTCATTCAAGGCGTGAGACTTTTTCACCAAAGAACTCATAATCAGGAATTCGGGCTAGATAATCAAGGGCTTTTAGTGGTGAGATGATGTGTCTGTATTTTAGTAGTTTTTACTACGGTTTTTACATGAGATTTATTGTTTTTAGTATGTATCCGGATCGTTTTACCGCGGATTTGTGTTCTTTGTTGTTTTTACAGGATTAGAGCTTGAATGTGCGGAAAGAATGCATTTTGGATGGATTTCAAGTATCGGAGGGAGTGTTCGTGAAAAGCTAGAAAAATACCCAGAAAATTGGACAAGGATCAACCAATCCATGTCTATGGATCGATCGATCCATATCCTGTTTTGCAGACATATTTTACGAAGAACCAAACCAAACTTATTTTGAACCTGATTAGAATCAAAAGACCCGACCTTTGTGTTTTACCTTTCATTATGCACTTTTACAGACTTTTAAAGAGCAAAGATTGATTTTGTAACCTAGGGAGAAGAAGCTTGTTTGTACATCGATCTGAGAAGCTTTCAAAGCCCTTTTACTCTTGTTTTTGTTAAATACAATCATGTCTATCTAGAATTTGATCTGTGTGTTTTGCAATTACCATGAGTCAGTAGTCTGATCGTTGGGTTTAGGGTTCTCATATAGGGATTCATGAATTGTTGATGTAGAATTTCATGAATAGGAACTTAATCTAATGGATCTTCATTTAGGATTGATGATAATGCATGAAATTAAATTGATCACTTAGTTTCTGAACTTAGGTAATTTAACGCATGGAAAGTGTTTGTTTAAATGCCTGAAAGAATCTTAGATGAGAAATTCTTCTTAAGCCAACGAAAATTGATGCTTAAGTGAATTGTGAACATATCAAACTTGTTAGTAATGCATGATTAGAAATCGAGAGACAACGGAAGTTAGTCCGTTGTTCATTATTGTTTGAGTTCAAGACGGTTTTAATCTTGTTTCCTAGTATATAATTTGAATCAACAATGAATTATTTCCCTGAGAATACCTTATGCCCAACACTTCTTTGATTGGTTTACAACCCTTTCGTTGCTGCCTGCATTTCTTTGTTTTCTTAATTTCAACATTTGCATCATCTCAAAAGACATCTTTTTAGCTTTAGCCCGCTCTTTGATTCCACATTCTTCGTGCTACCTTTGGTCTCAGTGGATTCAATCCCGAACCACTACAACGTACTTCTGTGCGCTTGCAGTGTTTTCTTGGGCGAAAACCTGAGCTATCAAGTTTTATGGCGCCGTTGCCGGGGACCAATAGCGAGTCTTAGAACTTAGGATCATTGCGTGCCTAAGGCATTTTTATTTATTTTGTTTAATTTCTTCTTTTTCTTTTTCTTTTTGTACTTTCAGGTGCATGAACAGGCCTCACACTATAAGCCAAGGGATCGAAAATCCTGCTAAATTCGAACCTGAACCTCCATGTCTAGAGAGAAAGAAAAAGAAAGAGAAGTTGCTGGAGGTTATTGAAGAATTTGGATTTGCTGAAGTCATGGGTGACAACTTGGGAGATCCCATTCAAGTTCATCATAATCCTCTCTATCTTGGACACCTTTCAGGTGATAATCCACCTGCTGGTGGTGGTGCTAATGCTGGTGCTCAGCAAGCTGGCCAGCAGAATGTTGCAGCTAAGGGGCAGCAACGCGCAAATCAACCTCAACAGAGGATGACTCTGACACAATATGACACTCTGGAGGCATTCTATGCGAATCGTGCTGGGATTCGTCCTCCTCCCACTAAGAGAAGGGACTTTGAGATCAAGATTGGTCTCATAAACTTGGTGCACCGGAATCAGTATCACGGGTTGCCATCACAAAACCCAATGCATCATCTGGATAGGTTTGAAGCCATTTGCAATACTATCCAGCACAACGGAGAACCTACTGAAAATCTGAAATGCAGGTTGCTCACTTTCTCTCTAATATAACAAAGCTACAAGATGGTACAATAGCCTGGAGCTTGATTATCTGAGGACATGGGTCGAGATCAAGGCTGCTTTCCTTAGTCATTTCTTCACGAAATCAAGGTTTATGTCTCGCCGGAATAAGATTGCAGGATTTCACCAATTGGGTGCTGAAAGTTTTCATGATGCTTGGGAAAGATTTAGAGAATAACTCGATGATTGTCCTCATCATGGGTTCTCACATTGGAATCTCCTCCACATTTTCTACAATGGTGTTGAGGAGAAGTATTAGAATGTTATGGACACCGCTTGCAATCGTGATTTCAGTACCAAGACTGTGGAGGAAGCTTATCAATTGGTGGATAACAAGGCGAATAGTCACGCCAATCGGAAATCAGATTATGATCGAGGTAGAGGAGTTGTGTCATCAGAAGTAAAGAGAATTAATGATCTTCAGACAAAGATCGATGAGCTAATGAGGAGAGATCAAGAGGTAGTGAACTTTGTTGATGAGTAGAACGAAGCACCTATACTTCAAGAGCAGAAGATGGGACAAATGTACCAGGAATTCATGTCTGAGGAGCTGAATGGTGGACAAGCAGATGTGAATTACATTGGTGGTCAAGGAAACTTCAGTAATACAGGTTTCAACCAACATAATTAGTTCCAGAGCAAGCCATACAATTAGAACCAGAGAGTCTTCAACTCTGGATTTCAGAACAAGAATTAGAACAGTGGCTTCGGAAATAGTGGCTATCAGCAGGAGCAGTTTTTTTTAGGAGGATTCAAGAATAACTATCAATCAGGGTATCAAAATCAGAACCAGGGACAGTCTTCTGCGTCTTCTCAAGATAGTGATTTGAAACATATGAAAGAACATCATCAATATCTCCAAAGAGCAATGTTCTTATGAAAATCAAACTCATAGACATAAAGAGCAAGAACATAATCAATACCTCCAATTTTCATTTTGCATTCAATGTCCAAGTGAAACCAAGAAAATTCATCGCAACCAATCATCAAAACATGTAGAAATCATTCATAAAGATGCCACAAAAGAATAATATCATCAATAAACAAGGCAAATCATGAAGAACATGCATCCTTGTAAAATCAACAAATTCAACCCTCTAAACACTAAATTCAGGTGCAATCCTACTTCTAAACATCATAGAACATGTATATAGTATCATTGAAGTACCAAACATCGATTAAAAATCAAGGAAACAAAAGTTTCCAAAATCACCCTAAAAAGTGACAAAAATTGAAGTTGAAATTGCGAACACATTCCTTCGAATTAGCAAAAACTTATCGGATAGAATGATAGAGGGCGAAAAGGTTATGAATTAAGGCTCATAATTCACTCAGATCTGTGAAGTTTTGAGCAAAAACGAGATTTAGTGGTGATTTTTTCGATATTGTTTGAAAAAGAGTTATGAAGAAACTTACATGATATCGCAATATAATGATGTGTTTTTGTGGCAAGGATTATCAGTCCTGGACAAGGACCGAATGATCCTTGTCCTTCTGTCTGGTTGTGTGAATTCATCAGGGATCGATCGATCCTTGTATTTCTGTCAGAGCACCTGTTTCCAAAATTCTAAAACTAAAAACATAAAGAAAATAAAAAGCACCAAAAACCAAAAACACAAAAACAAAAAATTCCATTTTTCGAGGATATTCCATATCTTTACGGGTTACCCATATTTATTTTCAGATTTTGACTTCATCATATTTTCTTTTTATCTTTTTCGAAACTCGGGTAGATCGTTAACCCAGCTGGGACCGTTCTTGTTCCGAAATCGTAAGTGGACTTTTGTCGCATTTTGGGTCATAATAGGCCGTTTAGCGTCAAATTAATTTTTACGATTTCTTGGAGAGATAATCGTTCTTCGTACGACAAGGCGATGGCAGTTTTTCGAAATGATAAGACCGATCATATGATGAAGACAATGTCGGTGTTCGAGTTAACCGCTATTGTTTTATACGGTCGATACGAAGTTCTTACGAAAAGTAAAAGTCTTTACGATTATTGCCGTGAGATTTCAACGGAGATTCCAATCGAGACAAATCAAGAAACGCTCGAACCGGGATTTGAGGGAGAAGACGATCGGGAAAGAGTGATCTAGCCAACTGCGGGCGTCCAGAACGTGGGTCTGGGCGCCCATTGGGGGCCATGGTCGTGGGTCTGGGCGCCCATTGGGCACCTAGGCCGTGGGTCTAGGTGCCTATTGGGTGCCTAGACTGTGGGTCTGGGCGTCCATTGGGTGGCTAGACTTGCTGTTGTTCGTATCGCTCATATTCTCGAAGCGACGCGGTTATCCATCATTTACGGTGACTTCTTATTGCTCCGGAACTCACTTACTAAGGTCTCTCGGAGGTCTCGGACGTTGATTTCGTTATTCTCGCATTAAGTTGCCCGCGAGTGACTTGACTTTGTGAAACGGCCACTTATGGATTGCTAGACGCGGAGCTTCGACATTTGGTTGAGAGGAGATTGACTAGATGGCAAGAGCTTCGAAATTGATAATCCTTTCATGATTTTCATTTTCAAAGGAGAGAGGATGTTTTCTTTACTCTTTTAGGCATCGATTTCGTCGTAATCGTTTTTGACCCCAACAATCAAGTATTGCTTTAACTATTAAAAAGGTTTTTTGCATTGCTCGGACCATTCGAACTTTTTATTCCCTTTAAAAATTTTGTAAAAAGGAAGACACTTGTCCATCCACCGTGAGATGAAGCGGTTGAGTGCAACGACTCTCTCAGTCAGTCTCTCTACCTCTTGTCTGTTCCTTGGAGAGGCCATCTCGACCAATGGATTGATTTGTTTCGGGTTAGCCTCGATCCCTCAATATGTGACGAGATATCTGTGGAATTCTCCTGATGCCACAACGAACATGCATTTCGCTGGGTTGAGTTTCATAATATGCATGTTTAATTTCTCAAAACCTTTTTGTAGACTGGAGACGTGGTTTTGCTCCTCGCGAGATTTTACGAGCATATCATCAATGAATACCTCCATAGTCTTCCCGAGTTACTCGGAGAACATATGATTGACGAGTCGTTGATAAGTTACCCTGACTTTTTTGAGGCTGAAAGGCATTACCTTGTAACAATACGTGCCGCAATTGGTGATGTACACAGTTTTCTCACGATCGTCAGGATTTATCATAATATGATTGTATCTCGAAAAACCATCCATGAATGACAAGAGCTTGTTTCCCGCTGCAGCCTCTACTACGCGATTGATGTATGGCAACGGAAAGCTGTCCTTCGGGTATGCCTTATTGAGATCGGTGAAATCAACGCAGACTCGCCATTTTCCGTTTTTCTTTATGACTACAACTGGATTGGCAAGCAAGTCTGGGAATCTAACTTCATCGTTGTCTGCTGTAGCGCGTTCAGGTCCCAATTTTCGCCTTTTCTATTTGATAGGTTTGAAAGTTAGATCCACGTTGAGTTTGTGACATGTCATGTCAATGTCAATTCCTGGCATGTCTTCTGCGGTCCAAGCGAACGTGCGAAAGTTCTCTTTTAAGAAAGCTATAAGTTGTGTTTTTATGGAAAGGCACAGATTAGCCCTAATTTCGACGCAACGCTCAGGGAATTCTTCATCGAGGTACACTAAGACAACGAGCTTGCGAGTTGGTTCGCGTTTCTCTTCTGAAATATCTGCTTTCCGTAACTGCCAGAAGATCTCGGTTTGATCTTGTTCTGAAGCGTCTTCGACAAAACCCTTTTTCTTTTTCTTTTTAGAGAAATATTCCAGCGTCATGTTTTTACGCTTTAGTTCGGCATTGAAACAGACCTGCGATATGTTACGGTCTCCCCGAATTGTTTCGATTCTGAAGGGGGTCAGAAATTTAAGACAATAATGGTATGTAGACGGCATGGCTTGCATGGAGTTTAGCCATGGAACGCCCATGATCGCGTTGTATGAAGCGGGGCATTCTATAACTAAGAACTCCACGATTTTGGCTATGCTCCCAGCCTTAACCGTAAGGTTAATCGAGCCGAGGGTTGTAGTGGTTTCTCCCTAGAGGCCTATCACTGGGCTCAGACTTTCTGTGATTTCAGAGAGTTTGATTTCCATCCTCTCGAGAGTATTTTTAAAGATAATATCAGCTGAACAGCTAGGGTCGCAGAGATCTTATTCCAAATTTGCTTTTGAGCGTTACAACAGGTGATAAGCCATGGCTGCAAGAGCTGTAGGCGAGTATCCTAGTTCTAACAGTGTAAGACTTCTAAACCTAGTTGAGACGTAGCTCGCTAACAAAAAAGATGAATAACCTAATTGCTCAAAGTGCTAAGTTGTGAAGAAAATTTGGTCTCCCTCGTCATTCTCCATTGTCCCTCTTATATATGCCTTCGTAGAGTGGCCTGGTTTCCTTTTCTGCCTTCTATTCGAATATATCCTTTTTCGAGAATATTCCTTTTCCTCTCAATTTTTCCATAATTTTCTCTAAACTTGACTTTATCGCATTTTCCATTTATCTTTTGCGGAACTCCGGTAAATCGTTATCATAGTTGTGCCTATTCTCGTCTGGAATCATAAGCGGACTTTTACTGCATTTTGGGTCTTCTTTGGCCGTTTTTGTAATTAAGTGACTTTCACGATTTTTTTCGGAGAAATCATCCTTCGTACGATTACGCTGTGATTGGTTCGAAAACTGATAAGATCAATCGTGTAGTTAAGATAATATTGGTGTTTGATTGACCATTATAGTTTTATACGATCGATTTGAAGTTTTTACGAAAAGAACAAGTCGTGATGATTATTATCGCGGAACTTTAACGCAAACTCCAATCGAGACGAAACAAGAGACAATCAAACCGAGAATCGAAGGAGAAGATGATCGAGAGGACGTGGTCTAGTCAACCGTGGGCGAGAAAACATTGTCCGTGACTACTAGCCTGTGGGAGACTAGACTTTTGTAAGACTCTAGTCGCCCATGGGCGACTAAACATGGTCCCTGTCTATCGCCCATGGGAGAATAGACATGGTCCGTGTCTAGTCTTCCATGGGCGACTAGAATTTGGTTAGAATCTTGTCGCCCATGGGGGACTAGACTTTGGTAATAGTCTAGTCGCCCATGGGCGACTAGACATGGTCCGTGTCTAGTTGCCCATGGGCGACTAGACTTTGGTAAGACTCTACTCGCACATGGGCGACTAGAGATGGTCCATGTCTAGTCGCCCATGGTCGAGTAAACTTTTCCAAGAGTCTACTCGCCCACTCGTGACTGAACCTTGCTCGTGTCTTCGAAGCGACGCGATTATCCAATGTTTATGGTGGATCCTTATCCCCCCGAAACTCGTCTATCGAGATCTTTGGGAGTTATTTAGAAGTCTTGGGTGTTGATTTCGATGTTACAGTTTTTTACCCAAACAATCTCTGCACTTCTCACTTGTTTTTTGGAGAGGCCATTTTAATCAATGCACTGATTTGTTTTGGGTTAGCCTCGATCCCTCAGTATATGACGAGATATCCGATGAATTCTTCTGATGCCACAGTGAATTTGCATTTGCTGGGTTGAATTTCATATTATGCAGGTTTAATCTCTCGAAACATTTTGTAGATCGGCGACGTGGTTTTGTTCTTCGAGGGATTTTATGAGCATATCATCAATGTATACCTCCTTATTCTTCCCAAGCTTTTCGGAAAACATATGATTGACGAGTCGTTGATAAGTTGCTCTGGAGTTTTTGAGACCAAAAGGAATTACTTTGTAGCAATATGTGCCACGATCAGTGATGAACGCGATTTTCTCGCGATCGTCAGGATTCATCGTAATCTGATTATATCCTGAAAAAGCATCCATGAAAGACAAGAGTTTCTTTCATGTCGTGGCCTCTACTAAGCGATCAATGTTTGGCAACGGGAAGTTGTCCTTCAGGATGCCTAAGTTGTCCTCTACTAGAGTGCTTCGGTTCCAATTTTCGTCTTTTCTGTTTGACAGGTTTGAAAATTGGATCCACGTTAAGGTCATGAAATGTCCTGTTGATGTCAATTCCTGGCATGTCTTCTGCGGTCCAAGAGAACGTGTGAAGGTTCTCTCTCAAGACAGCTATAAGCTGCGTTTTTATGGGATCACAGAGATGAGTGTTGATTTCAACGCAACGCTCAGGGAACTCTTTGTCGAGGCATACGGAGACAATGGTCTCGCAAGTCAGTTCGCATTTCTCTTCCTAGGTTTCGGCTTTCCGTAACTGCTAGAAGATCTGGGTTTCATCTTGTTATGAGGCGTCTTCGACAGAACCTTTTTTTTATTTTCTTTTGGGAGAGAGATGTCTTCGGTAGCGAGACAGACCTGCGATATGTTACGGTCTCCCTGGATTGTTTCGATTCCAAAGCGGGTTGGAAATTTGAGACTGTAATGGTATATAGGTGGTACGGCTCGCATGGAGTTTAGCCATGGAATGCCCATGATCACGTTATATGAAGTTGGGCGATCTAGAACTAAGAACTCCACAATTTTTTCTACGCTCATAGCTTTAACCATAAGGTTAATCGAGCCGAGGGTCATAGTAGTTTCTCTCGAGAGGCCTATCACTAGGCTCGGACTTTCTGTGATAACAGAGAGTTTGATTTCCATTCTCTCGAGAGTGTTTTTGAAGATAATATCATTCAAACTTCAAATGTCGACTAATATTCTTGTGACATCGATATTTTGAATTGCCTATTCGATAAAAAGGGGATCTTTGTAAGGGTTGGCCTGATCGGCCATTGCTCTATCCTTAAAAGATATGACTGCATAGTCTGTTAGTTTAGACATATCGATATGTGATTCAACGTGAAAAATTCCGCGCACACCCTCTTTCTAGCGCCAAACTGTGGGAACTAAAATTCACACTGTCGATTTTCTTATTCGGAGGAAAGCCAAGAGATCCTAACTTTCCTTGAGGTCCCATCTTTCTTCTAATCCAAACGTCAAAAGATCAGAATACGAAATAACAGACGAAGTAAAAGTAAGAAAGGAATCGAAACAAGAATTGAGTGATCAAGATCTTATCCTAAATCTGCATGTGAGCGTTACAACAAGTGATAAGCCTTGACCACAAGAGCTGTAGGCGAGTTCCCTAGTTCTAACAACGTAAGACTTGTAAACTTAGTTGAGTCGCAGCTCGCTACCAAAAACGGAAAAATAGCCTAATCACTCTTAGAGCTAAATTTTGTAGAAATTTTTATGTGTTTGCGTCCCTCTATTTCGCCTCTCTTATATATGCCTTCATTGGTCGGCCCTCTTGCCTTTTTTGCCCCCGATTCGAGTATATCCTTCCGCGGTAATTTTTAGTTTATGATTCAAGTCTATCGTTTCGCGGAAAATTCCTTATCGTTAAGATTTTTCCATATTTATCTCTACACTTACCATTTATCTTTCCCGGAACTTGGGTAAATTATCAACGTAGTTTGGACCATTCACGTTTGAAATCGTAAATGGACCATTTGTAGTGTTTTGGGCCTTCTTGGACCGTTTTGCGATTAAGTGATTTTTATGATTAATTTCGGAGAAATCGTTCTTCGCGCGATTACACGGTGATTGTTTCAAGAAATGATAATACAATTCTAATAGTAAAGATAATATCAGTGTTTGAGTTTAAAGTTATCATTTTATACGATCGATACGAAGTTTTTACGAAAAGAACAAGTCTTTACGATTGTTATCACGAAACTTTACCAGGAATTCCAATCGAGACAAAACGAGAGACATTCAAGCAAAAATCCAAAGGCGAGTGTTGGGGTCAAAAATTGTCCCGACGAAATCGATGCCTGAAAAGGACCACGAAAACGATGTTTTCTCCTTCGGACATAGGACTCGTAAGAATATTTGAAAACTCCAAGATTCTCATCGTTCAGGCTGTCTATTACCGACCTGGCTTCAAAGCTTCGGAGATAGTCGATCATGACCAATCTCCGCATAAAGTCTCACCATCCGCAAGCGGCTAGAGCACCCAAGTGCTAAGGTTAGCATTGACTGTTCTCGGATAACTCTCACGAGGCCGCAAAATACATCCTTCGAAGCTATGTGAAACTGCCAAAAGCGTTAAAGAACCGCGTCGCTTCGAAGAAATGTCTAAACGCCGATTGACGCCAAACCTACGAACGAGCCTTGGAACTGATTGACGACTAAACTAAAGGCCGATCTAGACGTCGATTGGAACCAAGATCGGAGGTCCGTCTTGGCGCCAGTTGGCGCTGAGACGCGGATAATGTTCTCTCGTAGTACGATGACTGAACCACATCCCTTCCGATCGTCATTTCCATCGAATCGTCACTTGATCGTCTCTCATTTCGACTCGATTTGAGTTTCCGCCAAACCGTCATGAAAATAGTCGCAAGGATTCGTGCTTCCTAGGGACTTAGTATCAATCGTATAAAACGACAACGGTTAACTTAAACATCGGAAGAGTCTAAACTATACGATTGGCCTTAGCGGTCCACGAAGCTGTTGCCGCTTATTCCTGCGAGAAACGGTTTTCCGCGATAAATCGTAAAAATGACTTAGCCGCGAAACGGCCCGAAAGGGCCCAAACCGCGAAAACGGTCCACTTACGATTTTCGGGTGAGAACCGGCCCACTTGCAGTGACGGTTCACCAGGGTTTTCGAGAAAATATCAAGCTTTGAGAAGATAAGGAAGGATCTCGAAAAGATATAGGAAAATCAGGGAAAAAGGAATATTTCCGCGAAAAGATATGCACGAATCGGGACGGAAAAGGAAATCAAGCTAGCCCATGGAGCTCTATATAAAGGATGCCAAGTGAAAGAAAAAAGGGAATTGGATTGACAGATCTTTTCGTCACCACAAAACACTTAGAAAAACTAGGGTTCTTACTTCGTTTTCGTTAGCGAGCTGCATCTCAACTAGGTTACGAGCTGCATCTCAACAAGGTTTCGTTAGCGAGCTGCATCTCAACTAGGCCACGGCTTAACACCGGTTGCGCACGCTCCGATCACGAAATTCGAATAAGATCCCTTGACTTTCTTTATTAATTGTGTCTGTCGAATCGTTCTTCATTTACGTTTTTCGTTTGACTTTAGATTCGTTCTCGTATTCATTCTGTATTCGTTCACGTTAACCTGTTTTTCGAATCATGTTATTTTGTCACCGTTAAATTCACATCGCTGCGCAATCTATTTCGTATTAATCCAGTTTCGTTATCGACTTGTTTCGTTTCATAATCTGTTTATCTTTTAGTTTCGTATTTCTTCTTTACTAACTCATTAACTAACCGCTTGATCTGTTGATCTTTGGCTACAAAGAGTCCGTGAACCACATAACATTGACAGTGAGTATTTATGTTCCCACATGTTGGCGCTAGAAGGAGGGGCACACGCGATATCTTTCACGCTAATTCGCAGA
>OVAN01014351.1:0-12109 GCA_900406275.1 Anastatica hierochuntica | reverse complement strand
TATATATATATATTGTAATTGTGGTTGTGCCTTTGGAGGCTGCCTACATACTCCGAGGGGATCAAGCCTTTCGTAGTTCGTACATTCAAAATAGAGACATATTATTCGTTTTAGTAATAGTACTTCTTTAGGTGCATCGCGTTCCAGGAGTGCGGTAATATTTTCCCATTCATCTCGAGTAGTTCGTATACGCTTGGTCGTACCACCTTGGATACGATGTACGGGCCTTCCCAGTTTGCTCCAAGTTTTGTGATCAGTTTCTCTTCTGTATTTTCGAATACTTTTCACAGAACTAGGTCGCCTTCCTCGAATCGTTGGCCTTTGACTTTTTTATTGTAGTATCGAGCAGCTTGGTGTTGATAGTTTTGTATCCGGAGCAGAGCTTGGTCGCGTTCTTCTTCAACGAAATCGAGGTGGTCGCGGATCATTGCGTCGTTTATTAGCGGATTTTGGACGAGCATTGTTCTTCTCAACCCAGGGATGCTCGCCTATGCCGGTGACATGGCTTCCATCCCGTATGCTAGCGAGAAGGGGGTTTGATGGGTTCCACGTCGTGGGATCGTTCTGTGGGATCAGAGGACTCCATCTAGTTCGTCGGCCCATGCGCCTTTTCTATCTTTGAGTCGCTTTTTGATTTTGTCGAGTATCCATTTGTTGGTAGCCTCTGCTTGTCCGTTTCCTTGGGGGTATCGTGGTGTCGATTTGTTTAATCGAATGTTCCATCGTGCGGTGAAGCCTTCGAACAGGTCCGACGTGAACACGTTGCCATTGTTGGTTACTATTTCGTATGGCAGATCGTGTCGGCAGATGACATACTTCCATATGAACTTTTGGACATCCATTGCCTTGATTTTTTTGAAGGCCTTGACCTCAACTCATTTGGTGAAGTAATCGGTAACGATAATGATAAATTTTTTTGGTGGGATGCAGGCATAGGTCCAACTATTTCCATGGCCCACCTCATGAATGGGTAGGGAGTTGCAGCGGCATTGAGGAGTTCGGTGGGGACGTGGATCGTCGGGGCATGTCTCTAGCAGGGCTCACATTTTCTAGCGAATCGCTCGCAATCTGCCATCATCGTGGGCCAGTAGTAGTCGTGGTGCTTGATTTTTATTGTTAACGCTCTGCCACCGGAGTAGTTTCCACCGGCCCCCTCGTGCGTTTCTCGCATGACTTATTTGATTTCCTCGTCGGCGATGCAATGAAGGAGGATGTTCGAGGTGCTCCACCAATATAGTTTTTCGTCAAGGTGATAGTATCGTGCCGCTTTGGTTCTTAGTCTCTGGGCTGCCCATTTGTCGCTTGGTAACTCCTTATCTTCTAAATACAGCAGTATTTCCGTTCGCCAGTACTCGTTTTCGGGTTCGTCGTTATCATCGGTGTGGGCTTCGGGAGGGTCTTTGTCCTTGTTTTCCATTTGTTCTAACTTCGATATGATGCAGACGCCTTTGGGTAGTTCGATGCTCGGTGAATCGATGCTTTCGACTGGGATCGTTCGTTTGACTGTGGGGTCGGATGTAGAGGCCAGGGCGGCTAGTGCGTCGGCAGAAGCATTTTCGCTCCGTGGTATCTTGGTTAGGCTGAAGGCCTCGAATTCTTTCGCTAGTGACTTGACCACGTAGAGGTAGGCAGCCATGCGTTCGTTCTTTGCGTCGAAGTCTCCGCTGAATTGGTTGGCCACTAGTTGGGAATCGCAAAAGGCCACGATTTTTCTGACGCTGATTGCTTTAGCCAATCGTAGTCTGACTATCAGGGCCTCGTAATCGGCCTCGTTGTTTGGTGCGGGAAAGGCGAGGTGGAACGATTGCTCAAGAATTTCTTTGGTGGGCGATTCGAGGCGAATTCCAATTCCCGAGCTGTGCTGACTGGCTAATCTGTCAACGAAGAGTGCCTAGGGGTTTTCTTCTACCGCTCATGTGGTCGCACTCGGAGGGAGCTCGATTAGAATGTCGGCGAGTACTTGTGACTTGGCGCTAGTTCGGGTTCGGTACTCGATGTTGTATTCACTAAGTTCAACGGCCCATTTGGCTACTCGTTCGGACTGTGTGGGACTGTGCAGGACCGTGCGAAGCGGCTGATTAGTTAACACGACGATGGCGTGTGACTGGAAGTACGGTCGGAGCTTTCTCGTCGAAGTTAAGACTGCCAGGACAAACTTCTCTAGGGTAGGATATCTTGATTTCATGTCGTCTAGTGCCTTGCTGACGTAGAATATGAGTTTTTGCTCTCCTAGATCTTCTCGCACGAGGACTCCACTGACTGCTGCCGTCGAGATTGCTACGTATAAGTACAGGGTTTCTTGGTCCTCGGGCTTGGACAGGATTGGGGCGGTGGCCAGATATTCTTTGAGTTGATTGAACGCCGCTTCGCATTCCTCGTCCCATTCGAATCATTTGTTACTCCTCAGGAGCTCATAGAAGGGGAGGCATTTATCGGTCGACCTAAAGATGAATCGATTGAGCGCCGCGATCCTAACGGTTAGTCTTTGTACCTTGCGGGCGTTCCTTGGAGACGGCAGGTTTGCGATGGGCGAAATTTGCTTGGGATTCGCCTCGATACCTCTTTGGGTTACTATGTACCTGAGAAATTCCCCCGAGGTGACTCCGAATGTGCACTTGGCCGGGTTGAGCTTCATGTTATACTTGTTCAGGGTGGCGAAACAGTCTCGCAAGTGTTTTCACGTGATCGATTGTCACACTAGATTTTACCAGCATATCGTCGATGTATACTTCCATGGTTTTTTCTTGCTGGTCGGCGAACATTTTGTTGACTAACCTTTGGTAGGTGGCCCCAGCGTTTTTTAGCCCGAACGACATGACCTTATAACAATACGTTCGTCGATCGGTAATGAAGGAAGTTTTTTCCTGTTCGTCGGGATGAATCATGATTTGGTTATACCCTGAGAAGGCGTCCATGAGAGGCAGGAGCTCATGCCCAGCCGTGGCCTCGACTATTCTGTCGATGTGCGGGAGCGGAAAGCTGTCTTTTGGGCACGCCTTCTTGAGGTCTGTAAAGTCAACGCAAACCCTCCATTTACCGTTCTTCTTTTTTACCACGACGGGGTTGGGGAGCCAGTCCAGGTATTTTACTTCCGAGACCGACCCTGCCTAGATTAGTCGCTCTACTTCCTCGTTTACGGCTTGTGCTCTTTCTGGCCCCAACTTTCTTCATTTTGCTTTACGGGTTTGTACGTCGGGTCGACGTTGAGTTCATGGCAAGTAATCGCGGGGTTGATGCCCGGCATGTCGCTGGTTGTCCAGGCGAACGTTCTTACGTTTTGTCGGAGAAAGGTCATGAGCTCTGCCTTGATAGTCGGTGATAAGTTTGCGCCGATTCCAACGCACCTCGTAGGGTCGGATGGGTCAATGGCTTCTTGTGATATCATCTCTGGTTCAGGGGTCTGGATGACGCTGTTATCTCCTACTATCGCGATGTGCCGAGATTTTCGGTAGTAGTGTTCGTTCAGAAAACACTTTCGAGCCATCCTCTGGTCTCCTTTGACGTTTCTCGTCCCGGTGGGTGTTGGGAACTTGAGACACTGATGGTAGGTCGACGGGACCACCTTCATGTCATGGATCCAAGGTGTTCCGAGCACGGCGTTAAACGGCGCTGGAGAGTTAACGACGGTGAACCGTACGATTTTGGTGACTCCGCAGATGAAAGTGGGCAACTTTATGATGCCTATCGAGCGGGAGGTCTTTTCGTCGAATCCGGTGAGTGGTTTCGTGATAGGTTTTATTCTCGCTTCTTTGAGGTCCATGTTTTGGAGGGCCACCGCCAAGATTATGTCGATGGTGCTACCGGTGTCTACCAGAACGTTGTCTATTTGTTGCCCGGCTATGAAGAGTGTTATGACGAGTAGGTCGTTATGCGGGCGGTCGAGTTTCTTCAGATCTACGTCGGTGAAGGTTACTTCGTCGTCGTCTTCTCCTTTGAGTTCCAGATTTTGGGTGCGTGTTATGATGTCGTATTCTCCCAGGGGTCTTCTAGTTCAATCCCGGCGATTATCATCGTCGTCGATTTTTTCTGTTTTCTTCTTACTCGTTCCTCACAGACGGCGCCAAATGTTGGTTGCTAAAACCAAACTACAATGAAAAAGACTTAAAGGTTTCGATGGAAGAAATGTTTTATTTCTAGAGAAGTAAGGTGGCCTCGTGGATAGCGAGGTCACTATTACAAGAAGAGTATTGTGTAAGCTAAAAATCGGGTCCTTTCTCTGTTATGCGCCTTCTTCTTTTA
This sequence comes from Anastatica hierochuntica, assembly GCA_900406275.1. Classification (NCBI taxonomy): domain Eukaryota; kingdom Viridiplantae; phylum Streptophyta; class Magnoliopsida; order Brassicales; family Brassicaceae; genus Anastatica; species Anastatica hierochuntica. The sequence continues at coordinate 7,870 of OVAN01014351.1, read as the reverse complement.
TAGGTGTTCTCTCCTTGATTAGGTCGTTCTTTCCCGCCAGTTTCCGTATGATCTTTTACCAACTTGCCCCTGTCCTGTTGTACTATGCTGTTTTGCTTTATCTGCGGCCGAGCAGGTCTGTCACCTAAGTACACATTTGTTGAAAAGTTCAGTTTGTCGGATATGGGCTTCTGCCGTCTGTACAGAGGTCAGGAGCCCTCCGACGTGCTTTTTTGTATGCTTTCGCCGTATTTCACAGTCTCATTCTTTGTAATCCTCATCGTTTGTCCTGTTTGCATTTTCAGGGAATGATGTCATTATGTCTCCTTTGTACGATTCTTCGAGGCTCCCCTTATTTTGAGGTGGAAGCTCTTTTTGGTATGTCTCGTCTCGGACTTCCTTCCTGAGGCGTAGACTAAAATTGGTCCTCGTAAATGGGCTTCGGCGTTCTGACGGACCTTCTTTTCTTTTTGTGTCTTATTTTCTTTGGACCTTTTTCTGATGAACCGAGTCTCGATCGGAGGCTCCAACACCGAATAAATCCTATACAGCTATACTTTTGAAATAGAACCAAACGAAACCTTAGTAGGCTCTTGAACGCCCAGACCAAATTCGAAAGATGAAAAGCAAGTCATTTGTTGTGTGGATGTATGAAAAAGACAAGAATGTAATAACCAGAACCCTTATGGAAGCTAGCTTCGTACGTTGGGCTTGGCCCATATTCAGCCCAGACCTAAAAGACATACATGAATGCGAGTTACGTTATGGATTTCGGACCAAACCAGTAATTGAACCGGAAACAACCGGGCCGGTTAACTCCAGTAAGAATATTGATGATGATGAGAATATGCCGTGGAGTTGAGAGAGTAAAGAGGAAGAAGATTCGTGTGTCATTCGCATCTCTCTGACTCTGATTCTCTCTGCTTCTTGTCTCTCTATTTATACATTTTCTTCTCCAACCCTTCTTCTCGTTACGGCCTTTTCCTCCAGGTTCATTCTCTCTCCCTCTCTCTCTCTCTAATGGCTATTTTACGAAATATTTCTATGTATAGTTTTGCATGTTTCTATGCAATCATTTCCTGTTGTTGCTAAGCAGTTCGAAATGTTATATATAACGAAAGATAAGGAATTGAATTTCCTTGGTGAGTTAATCTACAGTATAATTCATCTGTCTTGATCGATCTTCGATCATTTGTTCTGTGTTTCTTGAAATAAAATCTTGAACGCTTCTGTTAATTTACATTCAGATCCAGGCAAATATATGGATGACAGATTAGTATGTGTAACTGTGTTTTATTTATATTTTTGATCAACAAAACAGTACAAGCAAAGCCCAGCAAGTAGTTTGCTTTGGTGGCGTAACAGAGAAGCTTTATTTGTGGGTTTTAAGGAAGATTCCATGAGCCTTCATAGTGTATCAAAGTCAAGCAACGCCCTCGAGGGCATCCATGGTGTTCACGTCGTCTCTCATTCGCCTTTCGCATTTGAGAATACTAAAACTCAAATGAGCGACTTTCCGACCAACTGCAAATCCTCAGACATTGGATCAAATCAGAGACTCTTCATCGAGTATGATTATTTTTTTAACAAATTTTTGTAATGCCAAATGTGTTGTCATTCAAAACGGTTTAGTTTCTCTTTTTATAGACGTGTTTGGAAACAAAGACCTCCATGCCTAAGGCCAATCCATTGCACCATCCGCGGTATGACTTTCTTAGACTTGTTTTTGGTCTTGAACTTACCAGTCTCGAGATGGTTAATCAGTCTATTGTAATGCTATTTACAGGTGACCAGAGTATCTTCGAAACAGTTGCCAATGTAGCTACTTCGCTTCCTTTCATTGTCCTCGGAATGCAGGCACCGCGGTAAATGTCCTCCCCTTGCGAAAAAACGTTTTAATTAGAGCTTCTCTAATAAGACTGAACATTAACTAATGCAATGTAGGAAGAATATGAACACGAAAGTGTACGCAAACTCCTTAGTTGGAGTGGGAATCGCGTCTAGTCTGTATCATGCCTCTAGGGGAAAGTTGAGAAAGTACCTGAGATGGGTAGATTACACAATGATAGCCACAACAACAATAGTAAGTCCTGTTTCCATTCTTCTTAACCCGTCTCCAAAGTTCGTATGCAGGCCGTTTAACTGGTTAGATTCGGGTTGTGGTTTTGAACAGTGTCTCTCAAGGGCTTTGAGGAATGAGAACCCAAAGATACTGATGGCTGCATCAGCTTTAGCTCTGCCGTTTCAGCCTCTCATGGTCTCTGCAGTTCACACTGGAATGATGGAGGTACTAAAACTCTTTTAACACTCTCACAATCCTTTGTTCATAAAACAGTAACTCAAAGAACACATTTGACTCAGGTTGCATTTGCAAAGAGAAGCTTAAAAGATCCAGATCTCAGAACTGCTCATAACGTACACAAGATGTCTTCATTATTAGGAGGTGCCTTGTTCATAGCTGACGATTTCTTCCCCGAGACACCTTTCCTTCACGCCGGGTGGCACCTTGCTGCAGCCATTGGGGTTGGAACATGTAATAAGCTTCTTGAGTAGATCCTGGTTTCATGGGAATAGTGAAACCAAAGGGTTTTTCTATGTTACTCCTAATCAGCCGACATAACTAAGAAGCATTGTAGTAGTCAGTAATGTATCTATGTAAGAAGTTGATGGCATTGGACAATTCTGTAAGAACTAAGAAGTATTATTGAATTATAAATAGCTTGTTGCCAATAGTAGTCAAGATACGAAAAGGAACCTGCAAAGAGACGAAACACACAGTGAAATGTTCCGTTAGGGAAAAGAGAAACGTCGAACATACTCTTTTCTCTCAAAAGCTTGACACCGAACTCGGGCAAAAGGACATTGTCAGATTCCCTACTCTGTTGGAATCAAGCCAAGCGCCAAGAGTTCCGCAAGGTTTTTGCCGAGAAATGAAACATCTACTAAGGGTTTAAGCAGAAGATGCTCTTGGGCTTTAACGGCCCATACTCAATAGGCATCTTGTTTTTTAAAAAAAGTAGGACGATTATAGCTAATACCCCCATTTGATTTCTTTTATGTTTGTAATAATTTCGGTTTATGAGTTTATGTTCCTTCTTCCACCTACAAAACTAATTGGCAATGATCTATATTCTTTATACATTATTTTATGCCTCATCTCAGGTTCTGATATATAAATTATATTCTTATGACTTTTCCGGAGGAGACCCTTTATTTCATCTCAAATTGTATTTCACTATAAGGTGGTGAATGGAGGACGCATGACGAGCCAAATTTGGCAACATAAAAAAATTGTCACCAACCGGGGAAAAAAGATACATGGCTGTTTTCAATATGACAAAAGTGTGGGATAGATGGGCTCTCTTGTCACACTGTACTTGAGGTGTCTTTAGAGTTTAGTACCTTCTCATTATTATTTTATTTTTAAAATTTAAAATTTTCACAAAATTAATTTGTATATTTATTTTTAATATTCTTATTACATTATTTATATAAATTGTTGTACATGCTCTAAGTATTTTAGGCGAGATTTAACCATAGTTATTATCCCAATTAGACTATTTTATGATATATTATCTACATCAAAAAATTTTAATTTATTATATTATTCAAAATAGTATGAAAAATTGGTGCAAATAAGATTTATTAACATACATGTCCAATACCACATGTTAATTTTTTTTACAATTCGTAAACTTTTAAGCATATTTATTCCGCGTTTGTTTTATAGTATATTTTTCTCGACACAAACCGTATTTATATCGTACTGCAGCTCATCACATAATGTGTTTATTCGCACCGTTCATTCCGCATCATTTGGAGCCTAAGATTGACAAAATATCCTACTTAAACCATCTCACTTAATTCAAATTCTGAATTTGATATCATGTTAAATTTTCTTATTTTTAAAATTTAATTAAATTAAAAATGAATAGGATAGTTCATCTTTCTTATATATTCTTTTTCGAAGTGTAAAACACAAACAACAAACATAAGGGAAGACTTTTGCTTGAGTTTACTTAACAAAGTAAATTGACGTAAGCTATTTAGAGCATTTCCAACCCCACTCTATATTTTACTCCAAAATGGAGTAGGAAATGGAGTAATGAATAAACAAAAAAATGATTACTCTATAAATGGAGTAATAACTTTTTCGTTTGTTCATTACTCCATTTTTCACTCTATTTTGGAATAAAATATGGAGTGAGATTAGAGATGGTCTTAGGCGTCGACTGATTTTACTCAATAGAGTCATTTGTAGAAAATTAGTTTGGACCAAGAAACACCTATGTTTTGATGGAAAAGATGGATAAAATAAAAGGAGGATATAGGCAAATAAATTACTCTAATTCCACTTCACAACCAATAATATGCTTAACCTAAAATTGAACCAAAAAAGTTGTCTTGGTTGTAATTTCGAGATTATTTAAAGTTTTATAAAATTAAAAAAAGTATTAAAAGTTGGAGAAAACTGACACTTGGAGGTCCCTAAAGTGGGCAAAGAGGATAACAAAGTAACACGCGATCTAAAGCACAAAGTGTCTTTTAGGAGGTCCCAAAGGTATATGTGTATAATAAGTATGGGTTCTAGATCTCAAGACAATGATGAAGAAATGGATAGGCACTATCGCATAAAGATTCATCTTATCATCCTTGAGTCTAAAGAAGAGAAAAAGGGTATCTTGACATTAACATCGTATCGAATCTCATCAACATCTTTACTTTGTGTTCCGGCCAAAGCCACCATATATTAAAAAGAGAACATTACAAGCCTTGCATAGTGCACCGACCTTTTTTACTTGGAAAATTAATAGGAGAAGATTCACGAAACCTAATAAGACAAGAACCAAAGTTTCAACTTTCAACTATTGGTGGGTTTGAAGTTCTTTCTTGATGTGCCACGTTAGTTTATAAGTTTCTTTGATGAGGAGAAATTTTTTGACTTAGCTCGTTTCATATTGATTTAGAAACTATATATCGAAAGTTATCCACCAAATGAAGGGCACACGATTCGTTATAGAATCTTTTTGAGTGTTGATTTTCTTGAGTGCTATTTCTTTTTTGCTTATTGTCAACCGCTCTCTTGCATGGTTGTTAATTCGAACGAAAAGTAAAGTGATTTGTTTAATGGCTTGAGTGTGAAGTATGTGAACAGTTGATTCACGTTAACGGATGTAATTAGCAAGAATATTATGGATTTCGCTTAATGAAACTATGCTTTATCTAATAAATGGAGGAGTGCATATTGTGTAAAGTTATGGTATTGATTCATCGAATTGTTTCTTTTATTTTGAGTTGGAGTTTTTTAACTTGTGATTTCTTGACTTATTCAGTATCTATGGTTGTCATATTCCATTTGCATCTCATGAATTCATACAATTAAATGTAATATTCGTGTTGTTCTTGTCAATTACTCGATGACAAAGCTTTTTGGTGCCAAAAATTCACAAAACTTTTCCAACATGAATTTTAAGTTAGAATCTTTAAGGCTTCTAATTTAGATCGACCATTACTTAAACCTACTATGCTATATGTCATAATCAAATTATATGATTTTACATTTTTGATGAAATTAGGGGTGTCAAAATGGCTAAACCAAACCAAACCAACCCATATCCAAAGAGATTGTAAGCTAAATGGATCCGGGTTAATTCAATCCATTTAGCAAATGATTTGGATCAACCCATAACTCATTAAAATTAGTGGGTTAGTGGTTTTAATGGTTTATCCACAACTTTTTGATTATACAAAATAATTAAAAAATAAAATAATTATCATTATAATATAATTATAATCTATACTATATAAAAGTTGGTGCTACTTGATGCTAACAGTGTCCACATAGGATTTAAAAACCAAATTTAATTGGTCCACATTATTATTAAAAAAATTGAAATTTTACTTCAAGTCTGTATCTTATAGAAAAATGAAAGGTTTCCATATTTCACTTAAAACCTTTAGTGAATAGAGATAATTACATGTAAGTTTCCATGTTTAAATAAAAACTATATTAACTAAATATAGAACGTTTTTAAAATGGAAAATACGAAAACAAAATAAATTTTACATATGAATGATAAATATATTTATATTAGAAGTAAATAAAAATAAAACATATATATTACAAGTGAAAAAAGTTATCTAGTAAAATATAAATAAAATGTATTAAAAAAATAAATGATAATTGAAAGGATAATCGTCCACATAGAATTTTAAATTACGAAATTCCATATGTACTGTTGAAGAAATAGCAAAATAAAAAATTACTCAAATATTGTATTTTAAATCTTTTGTGTATCGATCATGTAATCAAGAATCATAAATTAAAAAGGATAATAGAAAATAACGAGTATATAGTTAGATAGGTTTATAGAAAAAAAATGCAAGTACTAACGAAAACATAAAAAACAATAACTTTAAAATAAATTATAAGAGAAAAATTTTAAATTGTTTTAAAAAATGTGCGAAAAACTTGAGAGTTGCGAGAAAGAGATTAGAGGAATATAAATGCTTAAAAAGACATAAGGATAATATGATTCCCATTAGCTTATATAAAATAAGAGAAGAGTTAAAGGATACGGTAAAGTCCATATACTATTTAGCAGTGAAAGATGCAGTGGTTGAACGATTAAAAAATTAAGATATATATACAGTTCTTGAAATTAGATAGTCAAAAGATTTTTCTCAGTAACATTTATATCTAAAAGATACATTATTAAAACAAGTCATGAGAAAAGAAGAATAATGCTGAATTTTCACATACTGAAAAGATCATAAAAATGGGTCTTTCAACATTCGATATAGTACAAATTATATCACAAGACTCAATGAAACTAACATAAAAAAATCTAATCTTCAATAAAAGTTAAGAAGAAGAAAATTTTAACAAAAAATACTTGAATGATAATGTTTTATTTTAATTTTTTAGTAGCACTATATTATATATATATATATATATATTATTTAGTAGTTTAATATATATATATATATTATATATATCAACATAAAAAGATAATTTAGTAGTTTAATAAATAATATCGATGTAATACAATATTTGTTACAAAATATATAAAGTATGTCCGCGCGTAGCGCGGATTAAAAATCTAGTCATGATAAATAATATTCTAATAGTCATAATTGATGGACTTGTTATAAATTCAAACTAGCTAGGTTAGTTAAATTCAAACTAGCTAGGTTAGTATTTGTCAAAAATTATACAATTATAGATAAGTGTGGATCCCAAATGTCTCATCCAATTTGGCTATAAATAGCATGTAAATCTTCATTTATAAATCATCAAGAATACAAGTAATAAACACTTCCTCTCATATACTCTCGTCTCCTCCGTTCCATTTTTTCAGTATCCCCAAAATTACGGATATAAATTTTCAGTCATTATCACCATTTATCTATACGATAAAATTATAGTAATATTATAACACGTTATCAGCACGTTCACTCTATGATACGACTGAATATAGATCTAAATTTATATACTACTATAATAGTTAAAAAAAAACTTTACCTCCATTTATATATACTTTGTAGCGACGATTTATCGTTCGTTACCGGTCGGTTTTACCGCTTTAATTTTATGCACTTTATATTTTGTAGCGACGATTTATCGTTCGTTGGCGGTCGGTTTTGCCGCCTTAAATTTTATTCGCAATATTTATTTCCTAATCAATATTATTGTCTTACAATTTACTTATCCCCTCCAAATGTGTATATTTGATTGCTTGTTATATTATTGCTACTGTTATATGCGTATCATTATTATTATGCATATATAAATTTTTCGGATATAAATTTTTTTTAATATATTAAAAGGATTGTTTTTCGAATTTTCAGTTTAATTTTTGCTTAATATAATTATCCTAACAGTCGTAAT
>OVAN01014350.1:0-12109 GCA_900406275.1 Anastatica hierochuntica | reverse complement strand
TCTCTCAAAGTCAGAAAAATTGCATAATGAAAAGAGAAACTCGAGTCTAGGCCTTTTTGATGAAATCCAGTATGAACTAAGTTCGGTTTGGTTCTTCGTAAAATCGGTCCGAAAATCGGGAAAGGGATCGATCGATCCATGTCCCTGGATTGGTCAATCTGTTTCCAAAAATCTGGATATTTTCCAGCTTTGCGCGGACACTTCATTCGAGGCTTGAAATCCATCCAAAATGCTTCATTTTCACACATTCAAGCTCGAATCCTGTAAAAACAACAAAGAACACAAAACCGCGCCAAAATAATCCGAATACATAATAAAAACCATAGATCTCGAATGAAAACCATACTAAAACCTACTAAAATACTGACACATCATAACCTTACATGCAAGAAAAGATCTCCATGTTGTAGCTCGAATAACTTTAATCAATTCTCTATTAAAGTCATACCAACAAGCTTGCATTGGAACGGTTCAAACGACATCAAATGCAAGAACAGTATTCATAATACTATTCCCAAACTTTATTTTTTTGTTACAAGACTCGAATCTCCTGAAGGCGCTCAAAGTTCAGCTTCTACTAGTTGGAGCACCTATGCAAGAAAAAAGTGTGGTGGTTACCCTTCATCACCTGATTGTCTACCGTATTCAAGATCATATTCTTGATCTTGTGCTAACCTAATCCGACGAAGCTCTATATCTCGAAGTCATATCAGTGTCCCAAGTACCAAACTTTGTGCAGATTCCCCGACAGATATCCCGAGTAGATTAACTGACCCGACTACCAGAATCATGCGTGACAAGCTATGAAAAACTCCATCAGGCTGCCAAGTTGCCTATTCAATCATCAGAAGTCAACTTTCATTCTTGAAACGATGGAAAAACCAAAATCAAGTTTGAAAAACCTCGATCATCGTCATCCCGGAGGCAATTGTTTACTCAATTTGTAAAGCAAATTGACGAACAAGATTTTTACGATCCAGCCAGACGGCAAGTTCCTAAATCAATTTCGTTTAGTCAAGATGGATCAGTGGTCTTTCCTTTTATGGATGAAACGGACATCAATACTTTGATGTTTGCTATTGTACTGCTTGCTTAGAAGCAGAATACGAATCAGATGAAGATATTCACAGACGTCGACGAAAAAAGGACCCACTCTATAAACAATATCTTGAAGGAGACACCACTGTCCAATACTCTGGAAAAAAAAGAAGAGCTAAAGAATCAAGTCATGATGATCAAAATGACTTTCCCCCACAAGAAGATTTCATCAAGAACAACATCGTTCATAGCCAAAAAATTCTATCCAAGGCTATCAACTCTTCTGGCCCTGACTAGCTAAGTCAAGCAGAAAAGGTCCTTAACTAGCATACGGAGAACTCCCTCGTTCAAAATCAGTTATTATCAAAGATAAATAATAAAGTTGATCAACTGGCAGAAGGTCACAATAAAAGACTACACAGCCTTAAGAGCTCATTTCTGAAATACAAGATCGACTTAACAATCTCCATAAAGAGATGAGTCTATGGCAAAACACAAGATGGTAGAAACAACTCAATTTCGCAGCAAAGAAGCAGAGACAACTAGTCTTCAAAATCAGCTGAAAGGTCTCCAAAGAAGTCTAGAAAGCAAGATCTATAACCAACGACAAGCAGGCGCCTACTTTTATCCTTTTGGAAGTATATCATCAGGAATGCCAATATATCAAGAACCATACTCTCCTGGATTTCTCTCTGGATATCAGAGTCAAAAGACGAGATCCCCGATACCCGACTTTCTATCCTCTGATGAAGATTTCACATCTCGCTATGCTTCAACTTCAATCAGCAATCCGAAGCCAAAACCAAAACCTCGACGACAAAAGGAATTAGAATTCCAAGTCAACCCAACAAAAAGACGAACATACACGTCATCCTCCAATCATGAATTCATTGAAGATAAACTGAAAAAATGGAAAAGACATTGGAATAATTGAATTTTCAATGGACAATCTGCTAAATACAATCGGCAAAACCCAGACATATCAGATCAATCATTGATAACTCAAAAGGTTCCTTAACCCTCTTCTTCGAGGCAAGTAGGGACAATCAATCATTTCTTGAAGACAAGCTCCACTGACTACCAGACTGAATCAGACAAAGAATCTCTACCTAAACAATTTACGATATGAGAAGAACCGAAAGAAGAGCCATATGTCAATGAAGTCTATTCAAGTGATGAGGACATACATTTTGGAGTCCCTAAATAAGAGGGACAAACCAAGAAATTCGCTTCAAAAGTTGTAGTCTTTACATTCGATGACATCCCCTTGAGCAAATGGAGTGATCGTCTTGACGAGTTCCATGCGTGGATTAATTCAGAAGCTATTCCATCTCCTTTGAATATGGTAATTCAAGAATTCACTGCAAGATTAGTTGGCGCACTTAAAGAATGGTGGAATTCACTCGGTGAATACAGAAGCATCAAGTTTATCAAACAACGATATTATTGCTTCTTGGAGAAATTCACAGAGAATTCATTGGTACGCCTACGCATCAAAATGAACAACTATAAGAAGAATTCTTCTCAGCAAAATGTTGTTCATTAAGAAAAAAAGATCTTGCAAAACATTTTGAAAGAAAAACATGGAGATACTATGCTCTCAACGACCTCAACAATCCAAGCCTGAAGCAAGTGTATCTCTCCTCAATTGATGACTATCTTAGTCAACAGACTAAGCTATATATAAGAGACAAAGGACAAACAACCAAAGAAATCTCTATTGGTCAAATTCAACAATGCGTCTTCCGAACACTCGACAAACTCTGCAAACATAAGGAGTTCTTGATGGAATTTATGGATAGCTCGAAGCAATTATCCAAAATATGTGCTAGACCAGATCTGTCAATCAAGTGTTCAAAATCCAAGAAACATTGCTCGTGTGACACACATGAGAAGCGACGAAGATTCAAAAGAGGATTCTCTAAACACTCCACCAAGTTTAGACGCAAAATATTCTTTCGAAAGAAACGAAGCTTCAAGAAAGCAACAAAATGTTTCCTATGCCAGAAGGAAGGGAACTTTGCAAAGAATTGCCTAAACAAATCCGCAAAAACGAGGCAATATATAATTAACTTGATCTCCGAAATCGCACCAGACATTGATCTTGACAACCATGATCTAGATTCATTACTATCGTACGACACTGGCGACAACGATGTTATTTGTGGTTATTCTGATTATGATGATTCTTCTGATTCATCCCCAAAAGAAGAAGAAGATTGTTGCTTCAAGATAACACAAATGCCACAACAAGATGAGATACTAACTCCACATTTACCAGTAACAATCTTTGATCCCTCTGGTAGCGAAGACCCAATTCACGCTATTTTATTCATAGACACTGGAGCCTACACTACGATAATGAATCCCAAGATACTTCCATCGTCTATGTGAATACCTCATCAACAAGAGTTTCGAGTTGCAAACTCATGTCATTGATCATTAAGCTCAAGTCAAAGCCAATAACTATTGAACTTTTCCCCGGATGCCAGATACTACTGAAGTACTTGGTTATACTACACCTGGAAAGGATATCATATTAGGATGGGATTCATATCATGCGTTAAAGAAAACGTTTCATATCTCAGATTTTCATAAAAACCTCTCTCTAAGTTTTTCTCTCTAAAATGTCTTTCTAAGAGCATCTCCAAAAGGGAACCTCATTTTGAGGGTGGTAAATCCTCAAAATAAGGTTTTGAGGGTCAAATGCTCCAAAAAGAAACCTCAAATTTATCTTTAAAATTGTTTGTATTTTGCATTATAGTCCTCAACTAATATAAATTTAGTTATTATCACTAAACTTTCATAAGTAAATAAAAACTTAAAAAATATTACATACAATCTTAACAACAAACGTTATGTAACGTTATATAACAACAAACTTTAAATATTTTTGTTTAATTTTATGTAATAATAAAATTTATAAAGATATATTAAAGGTGATGTTATGATAGAAAATTATATAACGGCAAAAAAATGTTAAATAAATAAATATTAGTAGACTTTTAAGAGAGATGCATAATTATAAGGACTAAGAGAAAAGTGAATAGTGTTTTGAGGTTTTGAATAGTTAAACCTCAAATTTGAGGTTTTGAGGGTCCTTTTGGAGATACTCTAAAGCTCTTTAGTTTTCTAGACCTTATCTCATCTTTATAAATTATGATTCTTATATTCTATTCGTAAGTCGTGACCCTTCAGGTTATTTTAGATTAACATAAGCGTCTCTGTCAGCACGACTCTGTCAACACGACATTCGTGGGAAGATATATGTCATAATAGTGGTTGAGAAATCGTGGCTAGAGTAGTACCTATATCGCTCCCTTTACCTAGATGCAGTTATATCTACAAAAAAAAACATGTTTACATTTTCTACAATAACTTCTATTTTATCCCTATTTTTGCTCATCCAATTTATTTTTTTATTTTTTTAGTTCCTTCTTTTTCTACTCTTTTCCCACCATTTTTGTTGAACTTTTTTTATTTTATATGAATGTTTGATAAAACTTGTTATAATACAAAAATGTTGATTTTTTCACATTCAATATAACTTGAATTTTTAAAAACAAAGATATATTTCATAATAATAGTTAAATAATATTATAAGTTACGTAATTGTAAAACAGACTTTTTATTGCAATTCACAACACTCTATTTATTTATTTTCAACAAAGTTTTTGTTAAATACCCCTCCCCAATTTTTTTTATGTTTTTGTTTTGGTGATAACCTAATTATAAACTGATTTTCCACGTAAACTTTCATTGATGTTTTGTTATTTGAATTGTTAAGTACACGCGAAAATATTCATTCTATCTCGAGTAGTATTTATATATTTTGTACATTATAATGCTTAAAGACTATATACAAAATATATATCTGTTTTGGAAAATTCAAAACACACCAAATAGAAGAAAAAAAATTTTCTTTTTTTTGTATGAAAAAATTGTTTTCTACATTTTATTCAACTTATATATCAATCCAAGTAAATAAAGATGAAATCAATTAGATAAAAATAATAATTAAATAATATAAAAAATAAGTAAAAAATAAAAAAAAAGAGGACAAAACTGTAAAACCATAGCTTATTTTGATTTAAATTTAATTCAAAAAAATATACATGGTTATTTTTCTAATATTGATTTCTATGGATATTGGACAAATTCACCCTAATTTTTATTCTCCAACGCAACGTCGAACATAGTTTGAGCTATTATGACTCTATTATGTTTGCATCCGATCATTTTAGTCATGGGCTATGTGTGTGAGGTACCTTTTTTTTGGTAGAATGTTAACTATATTAAAAGGAAACGCTGGGATTACAAAAAGTTACACAAAGTTTAAATGGCCTAAAAGAAAATAAAAAGCCCATTAATCTCTGTTTCTTAGAGCACAGACATTAGCTACATATATCTCAGCCACTGTAAGAGAAGACATTTACAGTGTTTTCTCTCCCTGTGAGCTATGAGCTATAAGGGCATCACGAATGAACATGTCGAGACTAAAGAAGAGGGTGTCCACGCTTGGGACAACTCCTATGTGAATTATTGCATTCTTTTCTTTCCAAATCTGATAGACAAGCGCTTGAACCACTAGCTTTTTCAGAGTAAAAGATAGCCACTGAGATTTGCCCTTCATCCAAGTAATCAGTGTCTGCCAATTTAAGAAGGTTACATGTGTCTGTTGAAGTCTGCACATAGCTTTGTTCCACAACAATGATGAGAAAGGACAATGGTGAAATATATGGTCTCTGTTCTCAAATCCTTCGTCGTACATCACACAATTAGGAGGGACATTTCTTCCCCACTTTTGTAAGGTGTTGCGAAGCGGAAGTCTGTCCAGGTTGATTGTCCAGAAGGTGAAGGAGTGTTTTGGCACCACCCTTTTGAACCAAACAACATCTTTCCAATGAAATTGTTCTGTCTTGGTCTCAAGATATCCCACGTTCTCTTGGTGCTAAAGACAGTTCTTTCATTCTTTTCTCCCCATTCAAAAACATCAACACCTCTATCTTCGTTGGGAGGTTTTGTCTGTAGCAAATAGTCCCTAAGCAGTTTTAGCGACGGGTTTCTCACTCGGCTTCTGGATAGTCTCTAGCCATTACTATTAGTGCCTTCGACTACGGTTGCATTAATAGGAATACCAAGTTTGGAGGGACCAACAGAGCCAATGAGCTCAATAAGTTGACCATGAGGGCACCATTCATCGAACCAGTAACTAGTCGCACTACCATCACTTATATTGCATCCCATCAAACTTATGGCAAGAGGTTTCAGGTCTTTCAAAGCTTTCCAAATCTAGGAGGTTGTTTGTCTTTTTTCAACTTTCCAATAAGACTCTTTCATGAGCATATGTGCCTTCATCAATGCCATCCAAAGGGAACCTGAGTTTGTAAAGAGAGACCAGATAAGTTTCAGATTGATCATCCTGTTCCAGCTTACGAAATCCCTTAATCCAAGTCATCCCTTTGACTTCGGATGGCAAACATCTTTCCAGGCTACTTTAGCTGCGGCTTTTTTAGAGATGTCTCCTGACCAGAGGAATGTGTTACAAAGTTTCTCAATATGCTTAAGATAGCCCTTCGGTAAGGTAAAAGTTGTGCACCAAAAATTCACAAAACTATAGATGACCGTAGATATGAGTTGTAGCCTGTTCGAGAAAGAGAGGAACTTAGTTGACCAGTGCTTGAATTTACCACTTATCTTGTCCAACAAAGGTGTGTAATCCTTCTTGTTAAGTTTTATGTGAAGTAAGGGAAGTCCCAAGTACTTTACTGGCCAAACTCCTTTTAGGAAGCCTAGGTTGTTCATAACATCTTCCTCTTCTGAAGACACCCCACCCAAAAATAGAACCGACTTGTCCATGTATGAGGTACTTTCTGCTGAGCAAAAGAAATAATGTTACTTTCTGTTTAATTTTTCGTTGGAAACATTTCGTGAAGCATTCTTGTTCATTTCTTATGTTCTGTGTTTGGTCTGTGTATCGAAGCCAACTACGATGTGATTAGTTATGATTGACCAAACGCTTCTTAGACCACTGGTGTAACTTCTTAGTGCCACTAGAGAGTAGAGATGATGAGATACAAGTTCATAAGATTATTGTTAGAATAAAATACATAAGGGAAACTTCTTTATCTAAGAACATCATTATCGGGGTTGCTAACCCCCGTATCTTTCTTTTATAATAAAAAATTGCACGGGCTCCACGTGTGTAGAAGAAACCGTTCTTTGCAACCCCGAAATAAGAAAATGGTGTTGAAGAGTTTCTTCCACTGTTCGCGGGCCCCACCGACACGTGGCAGCCCGCGATTGGTGGACTTTTAATTTTTTTGTTTTTTTTAAAATCTGACCAAAAATAATAATAATAAAAAAATTATTACGAGATTCTTAATGGGTCTCTAGGATAATGATGTTCTAAGTAGCAAATTTTATTGTTTATGTTAGATACTTCATGGAGCTGTAGATACTCACAGATTTCACAACTAGCTATTCCTTCACGATCAAGCAATCAACCAACACAAAACTCTAAATCTCTCTACAAACATGTATATTTTCCGTTGTAATCAATGATGAAGTTGCTTCATTCGATGGCCGCACCACGTCCAAGTAAAGAAGGATTTGATATCCACATGATATATTTATTCTCAATATTCTATAATACTTGAGTCTTTGCGAACCGCTATTAATAACATCCAAACAAAAAGTTCAAAAATCAGTGGTTTATACAACCTTGGCCATTTTTTGCTGAGCTACTGCCTCTAATGCTACATCAATCGCATCTGGCAAATCATATTTAGTTGTGTTTGGGTGAGCATACGTTAAGATGGGGATCAAATTGATGACCGTTTCCCTCATATGAACAACTTCGCTTTTGGGGATCCTCGAGAGCTCGTGTTCTATTTGAGTGCTGTTATTTTTGTCGTCTATGAACACTGAGTAGCTTCTTCTGTCTTTTGGAAGGTACCACATGTACTGTGTGTACATTGTGTGGGGTGAAAAGAAGACGGGGATGCACCCGGCTAACATTGCATCAAATGTTGAACGGCGTGTGAAGGAATCCCCCGCTGCTTGTAGGCAGAACTGTGATCGAGTCATCACTCCTAATACCACCATCGGGTCGTGGCACCTACATTGACCAAATAACTAAGTTTAGAAGACAAATGCCAAACAAAAATGCTCAACAATTACGTATATAGTTCTGTATGAGTCAAAATAAAGCATTTTCTAATGTAGACAAAAAGGTTGGATACACAAACCAAAACACCTAGAATGTAGTTGCATACAACTTTTTCTCCAAGTTGAATTGTTGTTGTCTCTTTTAACCTATTAACCTACTAGGCAAATCAGTTGACAGAGTTACCCAGTGAAAACGTAGTGTATTAAAGTCGCCAAACGTGGCAGTAATTGTCAATAAAAAGACGATTTTGGACCCCACCAATGTGGAAAATTGTGGTGCATGTAATAAATAATACTTTAATTGTGAAAGTGAACAGTTACAAACCACACTTGTCAATTTCATAAAGTTAATATCTAACCTGGATCCACCACTTTCACACAAGAGAAGCTCACAACGGCTCGAGTCGGCGCATTGCCTAATCAGCTCGTCTCGAATCTCAGCCTTCTCCAACCCTTTCCTCTTCCCACCGACAAAACTAAACAATTGTGGCCTTTGAACACTTCTCATCTTGTCTTGCCACGACACCATCTCTGCTGATGTGTAGGGATGAAAATAAGAAGGATACGGCACCCCGAAGTGATTGTCACCTTTCCATGGCTGCCTCTCGACAGTCAACACCGACATGTTTCTGACATGTGGCATTTGCAGAAGTACGTTTGCTCCAAAGTCATTACCTTCACTGGATCGCATGAAGTCCCAAGCTGTTCTTCCAATGGCCAAGAAATGATCACGGCCGTTGCTTCTCTTCCACCATCGTTGACCACTTAGATAGTTGACTAATCTCACCGCGAGCTCGTCGCGCTTTGTTAGGTTTTGTTCTCGGAAAACGCTGGAAGCGTAGAGACCACCGTAGAAAGGGACGTAGAAGATATCGGCATCCTCTGGCTCCCACGTGCGGCACGGGTGGTTCTCCACACGTGCATGGAAGATCATCTCGGCTATGAACTGGTGCGTGGCAAACCACGACGATTTTCCGTTCCTACTGTTGAGGCGGAGAGGCTGTCCGAGGCCGTTGTTAGACACGTGTGGGCACATGTCGGTGTAGATGTTTAAGTGTCGGCAGTTGCGGAGGAGGTCGAGGTTGAATTCTCCGGGAAGATCGTAGACATAGACGGTGAAATTGTGGTCGCATGTCCGACGGAGTGTGGCTGAAAGCTCCGTTATTTGTGGGGGAGATGCGAAAGAGAAAACGAGAATTAGCAAGAGGAGCAAAATGGAGCATAAGAGAAGAAGAGTTGGAAACGTTTGAATGGTTAGTTCTCTGTTTTTATGGTATTTCTCCTTCTCCTTCTCTGCCCAGAGTTTGATCTTGACATGCCTCTTAGTGTAAGACATGGAAACCGAAGAGAGAGAAGCAGAAGTAAAATGTTCAATTTGAAAGAAAGAGCATTAGAGCATCTTTTTAAATTAATATTTTTTTTGTTTTGTTTTTGTTTGAATAATGAATCATGTCATTCAAAAATACATGTCCAATGGTGATACTCCATTTGGAGTCAATAGAAAAAATATATTTAATTTTAAACAGATCTGAAACGGATCCGAAATTTCAAAAATCGTAAATGAATATGTAACGGTTCTAAAAACTGAACAAAAAAAAACGGATCTGAAACGGAACCGAAACAGATTCGAAGGATATTTTCGGGTATTTAAGATTCGGATTGGGATATTTTAAACAGATCTAAAATGGATCCGAAACTTCAAAAATCGATAATGAATATATAACGGTTCTAAAAACTGAAAACAAAAAAAATGGATCTGAAACGGAAACGAAACGGATATTTTGGGGTATTTTAGGTTCGGATCGGGATATTTTAAACAGATCTGAAACAGATCCGAAACTTCAAAAATCTTAAATGAATATGTAACGATTCCAAAAACCAAAATACAAAAAAACGGATCTGAAACGGATCCAAAACGAATCAGAAAATGAAATTGTTCTGACAAAAAAAAAAAGGCTAAGGATTCGATCCTTAAAATCCTTAATTAAGGATCGATCCTTAGCGTAATAGATATATTAAATATTTTTTTATTCTCTTTTGCATAAGAATTTACGCTAAAAATCCTTACGGATCGGACGTTGGAGATGGTCTTATAAGTTTCACGGTAGAACATGAAACTGCAGGATTATGACAAGATTAATATGCATATAAGTCGTTGCACCTTTTCTGGTTTTTGCTATTTCAGTGTTATACGAATTGGGGCAAGCCCAACCACATAATATTTTAGTGGTTCTTGTCCATGTGATAATTCATGAAAATCATAATTTAAAAAAAAAAAAACTAACTAATAAAAAGGAATTATTTTTGGCTTCTCATAGTGTCCACCTCAGCCTTTTTCTCTTTCTTTCTCAAGCTGACACGTCAGCTACAACAACTTTAACCACATTAGTGTTTAACTCCTCATCTTCTATCTTGGCTACGTTTTTCTTTCGTCTCCTCTTATACCATGATTCCTCATTCCTTTGGTTACTTTATGCACAAATATTCTTGAGAATGCTCCTCCATCTCTTCTCTTTCTACAATGGAAACGAGAATGACCCTCCAAAGTCAAATCCCCAAGAACCCTAATCGTCGAGTCTTAAATCCTCCCATCGATTTACTGCGCTTTATCAAGGCTTCTCCATCTTCAATTTCGCAAGTTTTCAATTCGTGCTTCTTTACATGTCTTCTCTTCTCTCTTTTTTTTCCCTTTATGAAATTTCTATTTTTTTGGATTTGTTCAAGCCGAGAGGCTACAGAGTCCGAAACCAAGCAAGAATTTGGTTGCTGATTTCGTTTTGGAAACAATGACTTAGTTCCGAGCTTACCGATCTACGTCTTCGAGGCTTCTCTCTAGGTCATTCTCTTCAATCGGCCTGCTTCCGATATCGCTCATGTTGCAGATGCTATCAAGTACTTTCTCTAAGCTTAACAGAGACCAATATTCTCCCAATTAGCGATTATACCAATAAATTTCTATCGTGGTTCACTTTTAATTTTCGAAAATGTGATGATAACGATCTCTAATTCTTTCTCGTGTCGTTGAAGTTTGTTGCTAATTTTTCCACAGGTTTTTATACTGTGAGCTCACAGTCTAGAGCTCTGGTTCTCAGCTTCACAATGTCTTCGTCTATGGTAGCTTTCAGGAGCCTGACATTCTCCACGTCATGCTTGATGGTACACCTGAGATCATCCCTGGAACACTCCCGGACTTATACGCCTCTATCTTTCTTGATCTCTCAATCTCCTGTATAGATCTAAGATTTGATGGTGATTTTGTGTTGTTTCAGTAAGAGGTTTGGGCTTAAAGTACGTTTATATCCATATTGTGCCAAATGAGAATGGAGAAATCCATGGAAAGGTTTGACTTTTTGGTATGAGTTTTATGTTTTGATCGTAACTGAGAGATTTTAGGATTTTAATTTTGTGGATTTCTTGAGAGTTTGGTATAGGTTCTTATGCGACTAACGGAACTTGAGAATTTAGATGTTGTTGAGGGCAATGAATATGAGAGACTGACTGTTGGGATTGTAAAGAAGGTAAGTTTGAGGATTGGCGACTTCCTCTCCAAAAAACGAAACAATATAATTTATAAAATTGTTTTCAGTTGTCTTTTGATGAGATTAATTAGATTCTTGATTTTGTGTTTTCTTTTGTATCTACAGGATAATTCACGAAGATGACAGTGAACATGTATATATGGATCAATAAGAATGATCCTGGTATGTATGGAGAATGGGATTTCGAGGTTCGACCATTTTGTTAACTTATCATAGGTTAAGAAATCGGTTTGATTCACGCGTTTGATCGTGGTGTGTTTTGGATTTTGGTTTTGTTAGGAATGGAAACGGCTACACATGAAGAAACTCATAGAGGCATTTAAAAAAATCATGGAATGGAAGAGAAATCTTGAGGGAATGGA
>OVAN01014349.1:0-12109 GCA_900406275.1 Anastatica hierochuntica | reverse complement strand
TTCGTCGTCAGAGTGATTTCAACGTTTTCATTGGCGTTGCCGCCTTCACGAGTTGGTTGCTAGTTTTTTTCGTCAGTGTCCATGATTGATCTATGATTAGCGTGAAGAAATCGTGTGTGCCCCCTCCTTCTAGCACCAAACTGTGGGAACCGAAATTCTCACTGTCAATGATACGTGGTTCACGGATTCTCTGTAGCCAAAGATCAACAGATCAAGTAGCGAGTTAGCGAATTATTGAATAAGAAATACGAAATTAAACTGCGAAGACAATAAGACAGAAAACGTGAGTAAGTTAGATAACGAAATTGGATTAATATGAAACAGGTGGCGAGGTGATATGAAATTAACGGTGAAAAAGTAACAGAATTCGTAAGACAAGTTAACATGAACGAAATACAGAATGAATATGAGAACGAATCTAAAGTATGCGAGAAACGTAAACGGAGAACGATTCGACAGACACAGTTAACAAAGAAGTTAAGGGATCTTATTCGAATTTTGTGATCGGAGCATGCGCAACCGGTGTTAAGTCGTGGCCGCAAGATCTGTTGGCGACGATTACCTAGAACTACAATGTAGACTCGTAACCTAGTTGAGACGCAGCTCACTAACGAAAAATGAAAATAAGAACCCTAGTTTTCTAAGTGTTTATGTGGTGACGAAAAGCTCTGTGAATGAATGAATGTCTCTCTGTCCCTCCTTCACTTCGCGTCCTTTATATAGATCTTCGTGGACTGGCTTGATTTCTTTTTCCGTCCCGATTCGTGCATATCTTTTCGCGGGAATATTCCTTTTTCCCTGATTTTCCTAAATCTTTTCGAGATCCTTCCTTATCTTCCCAGAACTTAACATTTTCGTGAGATCCTGATGAACTGTCATTGCAAGTGGGCCGGTTCTCGCCCGAAAAACGTAAGTGGACCGTTATCGCGGTTTGGGCCTTTTTCGCAGCTAAGTGACCTTTACGATTTATCGCAAAAAACCGTTTCTCGCAGGAATATGCGGTAACAGCTCCGTGGACCGATGCAGTCAATCGTATAGTTTAGACTCTTCCGGTGCTTAAGTTAACCATCGTCGTTTTATACGATTGATACAAAATCC
Organism: Anastatica hierochuntica; assembly: GCA_900406275.1. NCBI lineage: Eukaryota > Viridiplantae > Streptophyta > Magnoliopsida > Brassicales > Brassicaceae > Anastatica > Anastatica hierochuntica. Next base: position 11,011 of record OVAN01014349.1, on the reverse strand, counting down.
ACGGAAAGCACGAATCCTTACGATTCTTGTCATGAAGGTTTGACGGATACTCCAATCGACACGCAATGAGAGATGATCAAGTGACGATTCGAAGGAAATGACGATCGGAAGGGACGTGGTTAAATTAACGGACTACGACTGAACGTTATCCGCGCCTCAGCGCCAACTGGCGCCAAGACAGACGCTCTGTCTTGGTCTGTCTTGGCGCCAACTAGCGCCAAGGACGTAGCTTGGTCCTAGCGCCCATTGGCACCAAGACAGACACTCTGTGTTTGCGCCAATTGGCGCCAAGACGGGCCTCTGGTCTTGGTTCAATCGACGTCTAGATCGGCTTCTAGTTCGGTCGTCAATCGGTTCCAAGACTCGTTCGTAGGTCCTACATCAATCGGCGTTTTAGACATTTCTTCGAAGCGACGCGGTTCTCTAACGCTTTTGGTGATTTCGTATCGCTTCGGAGGACGTATCGTGTGGCCTTGTGAGAGTTATCCGAGGGCCATCGATGCTAACCTTGGCACTTGGATGCTTTAGTTGCTTGCGGACAGACATACTTTACTCAGAGATTGGTCGTGATCGACTATCTCCGAAGCTTTGAAGTCAGGTTGGGAAGAGACAGCTTGAACGATGAGAATCTCAGAGCTTTCAGATGTTCTTACGATTCCTGTGTCTGAAGGAGAGAACATCGTTTTTGTGGTCCTTTTCAGGCATCGATTTCATCGGGACAGTTTTTGACCCCAACAGTAGGAAATAAGAAAATATTACAATAGAAAATGATAAGAAATCCTAGATCATATTGTAGCTGTATTGCCTTAATTGAATGTGTAGTTGATTTTTGGTGTAGATGTCGATATTAGAGTTTAGGACCCTTATTTATAGTAGATTTTCTTGGTAGATGCCTTGAAATATTTTAGATACCTAGTAAATTTTAGAAATTATTGAGAATCTCAAATATAAGAAATATTTTCTTATATCCTCGCACACATTGCCTCTTTTTTAGATATTCGAATGAGAAAATGAATCTTTCCTTTTCTGCTATTAGCAATGCATGGTAGATAGACAAGTCGTCGATAAGATTTTCCTTGGCGCTGCTCTTTGGGTGCCTGAACAAAGTTTTTTAGGTCCGGGAGGATTTCTTTCTCTCAACGAATCTAAAAATCATTTTGATTACTATGAGTATAAAATAATTAATTTGTTCTCTGGTTGCATGAGCAAAGTTTTCTAGGTTTTGAGTTGAGAGGATTTATTTATCTTAATAAATCTAAAAATCGTTTGATTTCTTATAAGTCTGTCTCTATTAGTCCGCAATAAATTGCGCACATTCAGGGAATCGATCCTCAGACCTCTTGGTGTAGAAACATTAATGAACCCTTGGTCTACCACTGGACCAAGAGGACTTCCACAAAAAACCATTTTGATTACTATGAATATAAAATAATTAATTAAAAGCAGTCACTCTTATTTTTCTACCACTTTACTTGTGCAAAAGAATAATTAATTAAAATCAATCATGAGGTACTTTAATACAAAAAATGTCATTCTAATCGCAGATCGCACGAGGTGAATCTGGGCATGCCAGTTAGATAGATAAGAACTTATTAAATAAATAATGATCAATATAGTAGCCTAATATAGAGTGTATGTGGCCGATGATGTCTGAGAAAACGAATATGATAAACTGTTCGATGAAAACGGCATAAAGCGATGTTGGAAAAACAAACTGTGAGAAAGATTTGATTAGAAAAAGGAGTGGAAGAGAAAATATGAGGTAGTGGACAAGATAGAACAACTCTTGTATACTTAACAAAATAAATAGTTTTTTTTTTTTGTTTTTTTTATCCTTAATCTAAAAACCTCACTGCCCACACATCATCTAAATATATCATTAATTTGTATATTTTATTGTTTGACAAGTTTCTAAAATTTATTACTATAAAACAACGAATTAATTCATTTCGAAATAAACCATCAAATACTAAACTTTCAATGACCTTTGAAGGAGAACTAGACGAGAAGAAGTAGAGGAAAATGACAGAGCGGAAAAGGGATTTTTTTTGTTAAAAGATATTCGAATTAAATGCATGTAAAGAAAGTACAGGCTATGACTTTACACTATAAGAAAATAGACAATTTACGAGGAAGAAAGTTACTCGCAAATTTGCGAGAACGCTGGTTGGAAAATTATTTCATTCGCAAATGAGTCTTAAAATTGCGAAAAAAGCAGAAGTCGCAATTTCCTAGCAAATTTGCGATTCATTTGCGAGGAAAGCATGTCTCTCGCAAATTTGCGACAGAATTGCGAGGAAACAGTGAGAGAACACTTTTTCTTCGCAAAGTGGTTGCAAATTTGCAGGGTAACTAATTTTTAAGTATAATCGTTTTCCACATGAGTAACAAACATTTGTGAGGAATATTTTCCTCGCAAATTACTAGTAAAATCATCACAGATTCCTAGCAAAAAAACCTTCTCGCAATTTCCTAGCAAATTTATAGCAATTTTTATATATATACAAATCAACACTCTCCCATCTCAGTCACAAACTAACAAAAAAAAACATAAAAAAAATGTTTGGTTTGGAGCATGAAATTTTCGCCTTACGAGGATGGATATATCGGCAGAGAGATCCAGATAACGGTGAAATAATGAAAGAGTACCGTGATGGTTTGCGGGGATTCATATATCAAGCGACTAAAAACCCCCTAGCGCAAGAAACGATAAAATCTTTTGCCCTTATCGAAAATGTCGGAACGAGAAGTCTGTCTCAATAGATAACGTGAATAGACATTTATTTAATAGAGATTTCACAAGAAATTATTATCTATGGCTTTCGCATGGAGAAAGTTCTAATGTTGAAGAATGTAGTAGTTCTATTCGTAGGAACCCCGCGTTTGCAGCTGGAAGTCGAAGTTTAAGAAAGACCCGAAGTGGAAGCCGCTGTGGATGGACCCTGACGTTTGAGTCGAGCTAGTCGCTCACTGGACGACGAAAACCCACAAGACGAAGAGCAAGCGGTGTGCTTCGGCTTGGAAGAACCCAGAGATACAACAGAACGATGCAATACGCTAGGTCGACAACACTCCTTTAGGGCCAAAGCTAGAAAAATTGTAAGTTTTTTTTTTAATTTTGCTAATTATTTTTAATTAATAGTTTTTAAATTATTAGTTTACTTCTACATTTTAAATGTTCTATTTTTAAATAAGGTTGAGTTTTCACAGTCCGACACCGTTGATTTTCTAGCAATGCTAGGAACAGACGAAGAGGAGGTCGGACGAGACTTTCGTGGATGCGAAGTTCGAGCGACTCTTCAACGATGTCAACATGCAGATTGATGCGGCGAGATAGAGCTTTCGATGGAGAACTCATATAGCTCGGTCCAATCCAGAGGGCTTTCAAAATTTGAGAAAACCCAGATTTTCGCCGAGGTTAGTAGTCATATATTTTTAATACGGAATGTATATGAAATATTTTTAATATTGGATAATGTTTATTATTTTATATTGTAGCTCGCTCCCCAGTCGAAAGGCCAATTTTTGACGTTGGTTCACTGCACTCAGAGGCTTCCTCAGTAGCTTCCGTGTTCAGCGTCGTTCCCGCATCAACCCGAGCGAGCTTGAGTCAAAGTTGTAGAGGGCAGAGGAGGCGCTAGTGGAGACTTAGACAGAGTTAACCTTCTTCAAAGACAAGGTTAACTCTCATACTGCGTTGTTCGATTTTATGGCAGAATCGAACCCCGTGTTCGCAGCCTTCCATGCGTACCAGCAGTGGAAGCAGGAGCACCTACGACAGTAGAAGCAGCAACAATGGGACCAAAATTAGATTTAAGGTTTTATTTTATTTTATTTTATTAAAATAATTAAAAATTATTTAAATAAATTTAAATTTTACTTTCAACTTTATTTTACTTATTTTATTTCATTTAAATTTTAATTGTTTTTCATTATTAATATTTAATTATTTATAAATTTTAAAAAAACGTTCAAAATAATTTGCGAGAAAAATGCGAGGATCCCTCACAATTTCCTAAAAAAATTTGCGCGGATCCCTCGCAAGTTCCTCACAAATGTTGCGTATGTTATTTGAATCGAAAGTCACTCGCAAAACTATACTCAATGTTTCCTCGAAAATTTACGAGGAATTAACAACAACAAATTTTCCTCGAAAATTTGTGAGGAAACTGCGAGAGAAAATGATTTGTGGCTAACAGATTGCGACGGAAATGTTTTCCTCGCAAATCCTTTATTTTCTTGTATTTTTAGAGACACAGTTTGGAAGAGTTTAAAAGATAGATATAGTGTTAGCCTAAGCTAGAAGAAGCATATACAAATTATAAGTTTAATAGGAGCAGAGAGTAGGAATTCGAACACAAGTGATGCTCACTTGTGTGGAATGAAATGATAACCACGTCCCCTACGACCATGCTTCCCTCTTTCAATCACCAATTGCCATTCCTATTCCTAGAGTTTCTGAGTAGGCTTAATAATTCTTCCATCTCTTTTTGATTTGTAATCAACTTCATCAACCTCTTCCATAGTCTCACTTTGTAGAGAACTAGTCCCTGCAACTTGAGATGGCGTTTGACAGGAGATGATTTTGGGTGGAGAAACATCAACCAAAGTGTGTCTTGCTTGATGATATATCCCACAATCAGATTTAAGAGATGAAGTATACTTCACATATGTGTTTCCAGGAGGAGAATTCTCCATAGTAGTTTGTAGTTTGGTAACATCCATTGTGTCTGCTAAGTCATTTGAAATCTGAGCAAAGGGGGAAAAAGATAACTCTTTTGGCAGTGTTGTGTTGCTTTGCAACTGATTTGAGAAAGTTTGCTTATTTTAAGTTTTGATGCAAAGCATGGGGGTTCAAGATTTTCATGAGCGGTACATGAAGTAAGTGAAGCTGTGTCATGAAGAACTTTCTGAATTTGTAAGTTTACACATTCCATTCCTGCTGGATGACAGGAGATGTATCTGATGGACCGTTCTCTTGTATAACAATTGATTGATGTAGCTCTTGAACAACTTGTTCCTGCGAATTAGTGTGGGGAACTACATTGGTTGTTTCGTCTACAATGTGATGCACATCCATCACAGGTATAATGTCTGATTTATTTTCGTAGCAGCATGATGAACAGTAGCAGGCAGTAAACATATTTTTACCTTATGCCCTAGTTGTCCACACCTTTCACAAACTGAAGGTATCCATGTGTACTTCACATCCACAAGAAAATTATTGCCATGTTTGTCATCCAAGGCTATTTTTTGGAAACGACTTGTCGAGCTAAACTTCAACCAAGAGCTTAGTCTCCTTCACATGTGTTGGGTCAAGATACGGTTTGGCAATGAGCATAGGTTCTCCCAATCCAGATGCTATGTGACTAATTCCTACCTTTGAGTACAACTTGTCATGTATACTTTTCAGGTTTACCTGAACGAGAATTGTTGATATTTCTGCGATATCAAAGGAGGCAGACAGGGTCCATGGTGCTATAAATAAAAGAAAATCATCGATATGCCAAACACCTCTATGCAAGACCCATGAGCGAGTACTATCATGAGGGATGTGGAATAGGAAATATGTTTTTTTTACTCATAATGTTGCAATTCCTTCCCCAGAGCCTATTGACAACAACATGTACAAACCCTCCTTGAGGTGTAGAACATCTCTAAGAGTGTCCAATAACATATTTTCTTGGTTCTATATTCCTAATAAAAGAACTCTCCTAGGAATGGTTACCTGAGGAGTTTCGTCGATACAATATGTCAGGTTAGCAGCACGGAATAGGTTACGAGAAGCTGGATTCATTTTAGTCGCCCATGGAAATTTAAGAGAACCATCTGCTTTCAAGGCTGGAGGAGGTAGACTCGCCACTGTTAGATTGGACATTACTCGTAACCCTTCAGTAAGTGAAGGCCAAAATGAAGGTAATGGATCTACAAGAGAAAACACTTTATTCCCAGTTGGAGTGCTCGGTTATGGCGGAGTGAAATGCAATGGTTTTGACTAAACTCCTAAATGCAATGGTCTCTGGTGTGCTCGTTTTTGCAACGGGAATAGTTTCCATGGATGCATCTTTAACACCTTCGACAGGGACAACCATGGAGCCATCAATTGTATAGGCCAAAATTGCAGTCGCAGCCTCAGCTTGAAAGCCAACAACAGGAGATCCAACTTCAACTTCGACTGCCTCAGTAACCGCCGAAGAATCTTGTGGAAGAGCATGATTTTCGAAACCTGGATTAGGAGGATACATAGGATTTGGGGCTTTTGAATCCGTTCATATCTAGATGGAATCGAAAGGAGTTAATCGGAAAAGGGGAACTTGTATAAAGAAATTTCAAAAGAACAACATCATTTGTTTTTTTTTTCCTAAGTGATCACTATCGGATTAGGTCTCTCATGTATTTGAAAAAAATTTCATCACTTCCGACTGATAGGTCCAATCAGTTTGCATATCAAATTTTCTTAACTATTTATATTTTGTATTATGGCTCTTTACTTAGTATCAATCATGATATTAAGACCGTTAATGCATGATCTTGAGTATCTTTGATAGATTTATTTTCTTTTTTCATTAGTAGAAAAAACGGTATAACCACGTTTTTTGTGGCTATGAGGGAAATTTCGTGGCTATTTGAGGTTTTAGCCACGAAAAGTCACGAAAAATGAAAATGTGGCTATACGATCGTGGCTTAAATTTTTGGTGAAAATCGTGGCAAAAAAAATTCACGATTTTGTTATGAATGTCTCGTGACTAGATTTGCCATGTTTTTTCACAGGTTATTTCGTGACTACCTTTGTCACGAATATATGCATGAAAAAATCGTGACACTATTAGTCACAAAATAATCGTGGTAATTCGTAGCTATATGACGAAAATTTTTTTTTTAAAATGAGAAATTGCTTCAAATATAACGAATTACTAAATTGTAAAATTGGAGATTTTGTTGATTAAAAAAATATTGCACAATGTTTTGGGGTTTAAACCATTAAGAGAAAGTCTTAGAGTTGATCTATCTGGTGTTAGTCATCCTGAAACCAAAAAGCAAAAAACATTACCACCTATTGTAAACTGGTTAAAAACTTAAGAACTACCAAGTTCTCTTGCACACCACCTATCCAAATCTGATAGTTGAGACCTTGTGATGTTGTTTGTGAGGTTGTTCAGTTGAGGTTGAGGTTAAGTTTGACCTTGATCTTGAGACGTAGTTGGAGGTTGAGCTTGAGATTAACCTTGACCTTGAGTAGTAGTTGGAGGTTGAGTTGATGCAGCATGATCTGAAGCTTGTGGTTGGGTAAGTTGAGGCACAATCCCATGAAGCTGGAGAGCTTGCAGAATTGCATCGAGAGGTTATCTTGTTGGAGCCATCTCTTCTTTGAATCATTCTTCAAGGCATTGAGATATGCCTTGACTGCCTCAGTGTGCGTCTCCAAGCCAGTGATGCACGCCTCCATGTCAAGATTACGCTGAATTGAGACATGGATAGGTTCAGAAGAAGTGGAATCCTTGAACTGAGCGCTGTCGAAACCATAAATGGTACCTCTACGTGTCTGACCACGCTGAAAAAGGAAAGAAGGAAAACAAAATTAAGTGAACATAACTAATAATAAACACATAAAAGAAACTATAACTAAGAATATACAAGATTGAAATTATTACACAAGTAAACATGATGTAAGATTCAAACTAACTATTTCATAAATACTAAAACACACATAGATCATTTCAAACTATTTGCAAGTTACTACATAGTATTATAATCACACAGAGCATTATATAAAACATGAAACAAAGAGTGAAGTAAGATAATAAACATGAGAACGTACCTTGATGTACTCTTGACGCAGTTTGGTTGTTGGCAAGTGGTAATTTCTCATCTAGTAATTGCTCATCAACAGCTTCTTCAACTTCCTGAACTAGGGCCTTTGCACGATCATCAACGAAGCTACCATCTTTTCGAGTGTGAATCTTCCTTAGAAGGTCTGTATAGGAAGGGGGCTCATCCGAACATGCATCAATCATATACAAAAGAGCATTAAGTTAGAGATTGAGTTAATAAACATGAATTGAAATAAAATGTAAGAAAACTATACCATGTCATATTCAACCTTTGCAAAAGCACGAGGTCTTGCTGCGTGCTTATGCATTATTTTCCCTTGAGGAGCAGAAGTACAGGAGCCAACTACTGATACATTTCTCTGTTTTGCTTCCTTTGTCCCCTAGTTCTCCAGTAGCTTAGCCCAGTTTATTTCACTGATGTATTTTGGCTTCTTCCTGTCTCAGTGTTTTTGACTAATGTGGTTACAAATTGTAACTTGATTTTGTAGCTTCCATTTGGCGTAGATTTCATCATGGAACTCATCTTCCAATAATAAATTTGCTACAAAAAATAGGAGACATTAGTGAAATTGTACTTAGATAATACTAATTATAAAATGGAAAGCATAGATTCAAAACCAATTACAATGAATGAGTGCCACCACATGTCCTTCCTCTCTTGTGGAATATACTTCCAGCTCAGCGACGGTCCCCAGTAGTATCTCTGCCACGTCGCTCGCATAAAAGCGTGGACTTCTGGATCGATACCAAACTTGAAATGATGAAGACAGATCATACCAGCATCAATGATCACACAAACATCATGGAATAATAAATACACATTAGTAAAAGATAAGTGTTTAAACTTACCACAATGCTCCATTGACCTTCTTTGGATGGAGGTATGGCTGGTTGACTCTAGCGGGATCACGTAGCAGAGCCTCTTCATTCTCCTGACATAGGTAGGAGGTGCAGAAGCAGTTTAAAAGCCAACAACACTAGGAGGAACTGACTGAGATGAAGTAGGGTTCAGAGAGAAGACTCCAGCTTTGGAGATAGCTCCAGCACCATTAGCTATCCCATGTATTCTTGATGTGGAGATAGCTCTAGCTCCAGCTCCATTAGTTATCCCATGTTGTCTTGCTGTGGAGATAGCTATAGTTCCATTAGTATTAGCTATCCAATTTGGTCTTCCTGTGGAGATAACTCTAGCTTCAACTCCATTAGCCGCATCATGTGGACTTCCTCTGGAGATAGCTCCAGCTGCATTAGCTATATCTTGTGTTCTTCCTTTGGAGGTAGCTCCAAATCCAAAAACAAACAAAATCAAATTTAGAAACAGATGAAGAGAAGAGTGAACATAAACTATTATATATATATAAACATATACTTCAACATGTGTACAAGCCTAAACAAGTGAACATAAACTACTATATACATAACACATAAACAAATACAGAAACAAATGAAGAGAGACTACTATATATAACAAAGAAACATATGAACATACACATATATAGTAAAATTTGTAGATCATATGAGACTACAAAACAAACTTTACAAATAGAGAATTTCTAGTTCTCTACCGAGATTAAACCCAGACTAATTGCAATAGCATGATGGTCTCTTCTAATATAGCATCAGGATCTATCCACAAGGAGCAAACACTAATGCAGTAAGCTATGTAGATTCTATGGTTAAGCTAAAAAAATATAAAGGATTGAGGTTGAAATAATAACTACTTAAGGAATATGAAACTCAAGAAACAAGAACTAAACGAAGAAATAAACAAGACAAAAGATGAAGTTTGCAAATGATGATAAAGCGATGTGGATCATAGGCTAGATAATTGAAATACAGAGATCAAGTGCTAATTAATGATGCTCAATCATGCAATAAGAACCATTCAATGACAAGAACTAATCATAGTCAACTAACTCATTCCCATGAGACTAATTCATTCACTAATCACTTAATCATACAAATCTCTTGATGATGATTAAGCAACTAATGATCATTAAGCATAAGTTCTATAGGCCAACAAATCATCTCAAACAACTATCCAATAGGTTGAAAATGAAAAGCATGTTTAAAGTTCTCTTGGGAATTTCATCCAACACCTTCCAGGCGTGAAATTCCTAAAGTCTAGATTCATGTGAATCTACAAAGATCAAGCATCAAACATCATTCATCATCACTCAATCATCCCTAAATCTACTAACCCACAATTCACATCTATGAGACTACTCACACATAGCTAAGAAACTCATAAGAATAATAAAATCAATAATAATCATCATTAAGAAAGAGAAGACACATGAAAAACCCAAACTTTCTTAAAGGATTGTAAAGATTCAAAACAAAGGTTTTGTTTCTAGCTAAAAGAGGCTCAAAATATGTCAAACTTAGGGTTTTTACAAGTCTTAAAAGTGTATTTATACTAAAAAAATCAGATCGGGTCGACCCGGGACAAAACGGGTCGAATCTAAGCAAATTTGGTGTTTCTGGAGGTTCCTGGCGGTCCAAGGGGTTCTGGCTGGCGGTCCACAACCTCTAGCCAGACTGCCAGCCAGGAAGAAGAAGAAGCTGACGGTCCAGGGCCCTCTGGCTGGTGGTCCACAACCTCTCAGTTCAGGTCGCCGGGTTTCAGACATGTCTTCGATATTTCACCCATAACTTTTGAGCCATAACTCGGAATAAGCTGAAACCCCCGCCAAAACGAAGCTAACTCAATTTCCTATCTTGTGCAAAATTTGAGCTCAATCCAATTAAGGGAAGGTGATGTGTCATTATTTTAGTAAGTTTTTACTACGGTTTTCACACGAGATCTAAGGTTTTTAGTATGTATTCGGATTGTTTTGGCGCGGATTTGTGTTCTTTGTTGTTTTTACAAGATTCGAGCTTGAATGTGCGAAAATAATGCATTTTTGATGGATTTCAAGCGTTGAAAGAAGTGTTCGTGCAAAGCTGGAAAATACCCAGGAATTGGGACACAGATCGACCGATCCTTGTCCCCNTCGATCGATCCCTATCCCGATCTGCGGACCGATTTTACGAAGAACCAGACCGAACTTATTTCGAACTGGATTGCTATCAAAAGACCTAAGATCGTGTTTTTACATTCATAATGAAAATTTGCTGAGTTTTAAAGAGCAGAGATTGAGTTTGTAACCTAGGGAGAAGAAGTCTTTTTGTTCTTC
>OVAN01014348.1:0-12110 GCA_900406275.1 Anastatica hierochuntica | reverse complement strand
GAAAATGCTTCTAAAGTCTACTCTTAAAACGAGAAAATACGATAATATCAGCTGACATTGGTTGGCTTCTAACAACTTCGGAGGGTAAGGCAATAGTACAAGGAAGTTCATCTATTGATCCTATAGGCAATGTTCTGGAAGTAGAAGCAAAGGCATTTAAAATGGCCATGGTTCAAGTTAGAAGACTGGGGCACTTTAAAGTTTTATTCATGGGTGATAACAAAGACCTTTACTCATTACTTCAACACTGAAAGTTATCACCGCAAAACAATAACAACAGTCTTTGTGAACTATTTGCATATCTATCAAATATAAAGAGTTTGGTAACACCTCCCTTTGAGTTTGAATTTAAGCACATAAGAAGGGAATTCAATGGAGTAGCAGATACTCTGGCCAGAAATGCGCGAAGAAGGAATGAAGATTATAGGATAGTGTGGGTATGAAGGGATTATTCAATTGTGCTTCTCTTCTTTTACTCTGTTGGATCCCTGTACTTTGATTCTGTTGTATCAAACTATGACAGGAAAAAAATAGAAACTGAATCCATCAATCCAGGTTCTCAATCGATGGATTCATGGAATAAAATGATATATAATTTTGGCAAGAGGATTTGAGATTGATCTATGGAGGATGAAATGAAGAACCTGAAATCTTTTTCCCCATAATATCTATTTTTAATAAGAAGACCTAAGATCTTTATCTAAATCTTAGTGACATTTTTAGGTTTATAGAGATTTGTGTTTTTTTTTTGTATTTTAAGTATTGGGGAGATGAAGAAAATATTTTTGAAACTTTTTATTTTTTTAATTCGATTATTTTTTCAATTCATGTTTATGTTTTGTTTCATTATCTATGTTTAAAAAGTTTCATAGTTAAGTTTTAGAATTTTCCACGGATTTTATAAATTGATGAATTAGATTGTTAGATAAGGATTACAAAAATCATCATTAGTATTCTTCATCTAAATTGTATTTAATGCTTAAAATTGATTGGTCGTCTAGTTTATGATTTTAGGTCGCTAAATTAAATAAGAATTGATTTAAAGCCTGATAAAAACTTAAATAAGCAAAATATCGTTATCAAATGACACCTACTAACTCTTTAAACCTCTTATATACTACTCTTTCTGTTTCATTTTACTTAATGTTTAAGGTTAAATCCACACAAATTAAGAAATTACAAGATTTTATAAAATTAATTTTGGTTCAAATAAAACTAATTCAACAAAAAAAATCATTGTATAATATAATTGGTCGCAAATGTCAAACAACAATAAATTTTTACATAGGAAACTGAAAACATCAATTATTTTGAAACAAAATTTTTCTCCAAAACATTACTTATTATGAAATGCAGGGAATATGACTTTTTATCACTTTTCTAATCTTTTGTTTAGGATTTTTGAAGCTTTTCGAAATCTGTTTGTTTGTTTTCAAGTATCTTAGGTAATTTGAACATGTTTGACAAAAAAAATATAAGAACTATTCAAGAAGAAGATGTCAAAATAGAAACTGAATCCATCAATCCAGATTCTCAATCGATTGATTCATGGAATAAAATGGAATAGAATTTTGGCAAGAGGGTTTGAGATCAAACAATGGAAGATGCAGTGAAGAACCTGAATTCTTTTTCGCCCATAATTTCTATTTTTAATAAGAAGACCCAAGATCTTTATCTAAATCTTAGTGACACTTTTAGGTTTATACGCTTTATTTTTATAGACTTTTGTGTTTTTTGCATTGTAAATATTGGGAAGACGAAGATCTGATTTCGTATCTTTTGGAGAAGATTTTTGAACCTTTTTATTTTTTTTAATTCAATTATTTTTTTCAATTCATGTTTATGTTTTGTTTCTTTATCTATGTTTAAAAAGTTTCATAGTTCTGTTTCACAATTTTCCACATATTTTATAAATTGATGAATTAGATTGTTAGATAAGGATTACAAAAATCATCATTAGTATTCTTCATCTAAAATGTTTTTAATGCTTAAACTTGATTGACCGTCCAGTTCATGATTTTAGGTTACAAAATTAAATAAAAATTGGTTTAAAAACTTAATAAAAATTTAAATGAACAAAATATAGTTAACTAATGAGAACTGATGTTAAGGTATTTTATGAACATATCAAACATAACTAAAATGCATGTTTAATCTTAATTGAATTCAGCAGAAGTTAGTTTTCATTATTTTAAACATAAGGATTAAATATTTTGGGAAGAGATTTACCTATATTTAGTGTCTTGAGTTTGAGAAAAATTCTTATTTGTTTACTTCATAACCTGTTTATTAACATGATTTCTTTCAAAACTCCTTAAATCCTAGCATTTTTACTCTAGTGATTTACATCGTTTAAATTTACTTACTTTTCTTCACATTTTAATCTCACGAACAACCATTTTTGTGATTTTTAGTTTTGAGTTTTCTTTTAAAAAAACTTCGTTATAACTCTTTTTTTGTAATTTTACTTTTTATATGTTAAAATCGCAAATCAACCTACTAAGTGGTATTCAAACCGTAATATAATCTTCTTGTATTTCAAAACAACAACTGAGAATTTTAATATCAAAATATAGTAGCAATTAAACTCACTTTCCGATTGAAACTTCGACTTCAATCAATAATTACAAGAAATCTAAGATATTTAATAACAAAATGGAAGATTATATTCCAGTTTAAATATCATTTGGTGGCTTGACTTACAATTTAAGCATATGGAAGGTAAAATTATAAAAAAAAAATATTACAATAGAGAGCTATTTTGCAGAAATGAGAAAGCTCTTATTATGAATATTATAACAGAAATGATATTTAATCCCCGTTGATTAGATCACGCGGTCATTAATACATTGATTTATTGTGCATTTGCAATGTTAACTAGCAAAATAATCTAGCAAAGTGACAATTTAGAAGGAAACATTCTTATTCTCGTTCATGCATTTGCGCTGCCAATAACGTTTAACTGAATTACTAACACTGCAAAAAAAAACTATCAAAATACTAGTCAAAATTCTAAAATCACAAAAATATAATAAAATTAATAAAAAGTAGAAAATATTTAAATGTTTTAAATATTATAAAAAAAGTAATAGAAATTTTAAAATAATTACACATATCAAAAAGTAGTTGAAATACATACAATAAGAAAAATATTAATAATGCACAATTCATATAGTTGTAAAATATAGAAAATGTACAAATATGAAAATTATAGAAATTACATAAAAATTTATAAAAATAAAAATCGAAATTATGAAACATTTAATACAAACTAGTTAAAGTTTATTCACGGTTAAAAAGCTCATAAAACTAGTAACAAATGATAAAGATATAGATATAAAATAAAAAGGACTTCTAGCATAGCAAGAAGGCATAATTTATCATATATACATTATGTATTGGTAAAATATTTAATTTTTATTTACAGTATTCACTCTTTGAAAAGAAATACACCTAAATCTATAAATTTAAATAATTTTTCTAAAAAGGTTAATAAATTTAAAGTGAAAATGATTAGTTTTGTGGAGTAATGTTAATCCAATAAATACTTTTTAATTTATTTTTGCTAAGTTTAGAATAAAGGTATTTTAGATAAAATATTTGAAAAACCAAATAAGTTATTTAAAAATAGTATGTTTTTAAAACCTTAATCTTGATTATAGTTTTTGAGACGTGTAAATTAGAAAGCATTACCATGTTTTAGATGCATGTTAAAAAATATACTAACTAAGTTTAAAATTACTATGATTAGAATTTTGAAAATATGAATTTTCAAAAAATCATATAAACGTCTTTACCTATCATGCATAATAAGTTTGCGGAAAAATAATATATTATATTATCATAGAAACATTCGTGACCAAAAAAAAAAAAATTATCATAAAAACAAATTCAAAAATATTCATAAATTTTTATGTATGCATATAATGCAGACCACCTACCTAACTAATTATTGTCAAAAAGTTGTTTTATTTTCATTTTTTAATTTGTGTGTTTTAAATAACCCATTGTTTACTTTTTTTTATAAAAGAAACTATGTTTACTTATTTTTCATAAAAAATATTAAACTAAAATTTTTCTTTTTTAATTTACACTTATAATTTATAAAATTTCTGTTTTACTTTTGATGAAATTTAGTTTTAATAATCCGTTTTAAAAATCCAATTCATAAGTATAAAATTTTAGTTAACCAATTTAATTTCATAAGGATGTATTTTTTTTTCTTGCAACCAATTAATTTAAATTTAAGAAAACTCCACGATGGTAATCCAATCTGGATGAGAATTTTTCACAAAGGGGATGTTTCTAAAGCAACATCTGGAGCACCCGTTAAACATTCTGCTTTAGAGTTCAAAGAGAGAGAGAAATTAAAGAAGTATTAAAAAAGAAACAAACTACGAAGGGTGCTTACATCGTCAATAAAATTTGAGAAAGTCGATCATTCTTCAGATCACTGAATAATGGTGAGAAGTTATGAACAATTCATCTCTGACTTCTGACAATCTATCCTTCTCTCCTCAATCTATTGCATCACCCAAAAGAGTTCCATCTCACAGTGTAGTGATAATAAACTTCGTCTTATACATTTAATATCGATCATAATAGCTCCACCTTCTGAATTTTCACAATTTCTTGACTATGAATCTGTTTGCGTCCAAGGGCCATCCACTTTACAACGTGTCTCCTCTATCCCTTGACATTTGAACTAAATCATGCCTATTCTCAGGTAAACTCTTGTGTAATCGTCCATGACGAAGATTCACTCATGGCCTGCTCAAATATGCTCTCAACCTCCAGTTCTGCTCCTTAAAACACCTTTTGATTCTTCGTCTTCCATATAAACCACATAATTCATATATGTAAATCCAGGATAATCCATTTTTCTCTATCTACGTAGGAATTCTCCAGAAAAGACAATATAATTTTGTGAACCTAGCTTGTCGGAAAACCAGAGCTCGTTGTGGGACATGCAATAGAGATAAGACCTTTAACTAATTGGGACATTCGAAAAAGACATGGTTAACAATCTCTCCAACCATACCGCATCGCCGAAAATTATATCGCAAACTATCCCTCGTTGTGAGAGTCGTATTGATACTATCAGTACATCTGATACTACCTACCACATAAAATGTTTAATTTTTAGTGGAAAATCCAATTTCCAAACTTGACCCTTCAACATATTTATTAAATCATAATAAAAATCAAATAAGAATCCTAAAACCGTCTGCATATTTCATTTTTAGCTTAATACAAAATCAATTGGTCCTAAGTGTGAAACTCTAGTCTCTATTGATTCGATTCCTAAGTATTACTATGAATGTTGTACACTTGCAGCCTGATTTTAACTGGGGTAAAATTTGGCCCCACATCACGAGGCACATGCACAGTCTTCATGTTACTATGTGGTGATAAACAAAGTTGTGGTCAATGTGCCTATCTTAGGGTTTTGTCGAGAGGCATGGTCGTCTATGGTCATGCCAAAGGCTTAATCGGCAGTTGCTCCACCTTTGTCTTCTCAGTTGTCCTGCTTTTGGCACATCTCGATTTGTCTTGTTTAGGTCAGAGCATTTTAAACATCATTTTACAAGAGTAGTTACCAATCCTCCGGTGTGTTTCTTCAGGTGAAGCATAATGGAATCGACCCGGTTTTTAGTGACGAAAAGTGGCGATGGACTCGATCTTTGTTCGTGTTTTCTTGGGTCGAGTTTATTTGGGGGTTCTACGTGTGTAAGATTAGTTATTCCAACGTCATTGTTAAGCTATTTAGCCTTTGATGGTAGACCAATCCCTTTTCTATTTGCGGGTGTTAAAAAAATGATATGCTAGGATGTGACTTAAATCATGACCCGATATTTTTCTTGGTTACCTCGGTACTCAGCTTAGGAAGAAGTTGCACATAACGGATAATCAGAGACTCCTTTCAAGTAAGAACATCTTAAAAATCCTTTTTCTTTTTTTGGCCTTAAAGATTTTAAGAGCTAGTGTTATTTGTGATTTCGAAGAATTCATCGAGAACCACTCCAACAGGATGGTTAATTATGGTGTGAAAGCATTTGAAGTTTGAAATGTTAGACATCTTTGAAAACTAAGTGATAGGTTTCGAGCTACATCGATATCGGCTAAAGCGGTATACATTTCCTACGATATTTAAATTGTCTTACGAAATGCATCGAATAGGTAAAGTAACGAAATCATTATAGTGAGAATTGAAGTTGGTTGTTTTGTGCGAATCAGAATATAATGGCAGCAGATTTCTAGTTTCGGTTGGTTTAGTTAATATATTATCTTTATATAAAATATATATTTGGTATCAAGAAAGTACTCGTTACTTTAAATTGGAACTAAGAAAACAATGTACAAAAACATAAGATAAGGTTTGAGATGTGCAAATCGAGGTGGACTACAACAGAGGATCACAATCTCATGTGGAGCTTAGGCGTGAAGATCATCTTTCTAGAAATAGTAAGCCACCTATTTAGAATCTTTCTCACTTTCTTATCTTTATTTCTATTTCAAAATGCATTTGAAAGTCTTTTTTGATGTACTTGCCTTTTGTTCTCCATTCTTAGTTACGAATGAAATGATTTCCGATATTTTAAAATTTTACTAAATCCTGGTGAGGTGTCGATCTGTTGGATCTATGGGATAACTAGGACTTGTTACTTTCGGGTATCTATAAAAACACTAATATATTTATAGATATCCAAATTCATACTATCTTTTCAAAATCAGAATTTTAAAAGAAAATTCAAAAATATAGAATATATCCCCTAGAATATAGAATATATATAGATATAGATAACAGTTAACTAAAACAAAAAAATGGCGACAAATCGGGCGATTGCCCTAATACGGCGGTTTCTTCACCGGAAAACTCAAATCCGGCAGAGAACGTTTTTTCCTTTCTCGAAGCAGTTTCTGAAGCAGTTATCTGACGGTTTTCGAAACTTCCTCTCCATCTCCGTAGTGGGAGTCTTTGCCCACTATGAAGCAGTTACTCCGATACCCAGGATCCCAACCGCTGGGTATTTAGATCTACCTCTCTCCCTTGATTCTTACACATCCAAACTTGAAGAAATATGGTCTCCTTTTCCTCTTCTCCTCTCGATTGCTATGGCTGAATCCAGTAATCGTGCCTCTCAAGATCTTACTCTTGGAATCGAAGATCCGCCTGAGTTGTTTCCAATTGAAGTTGTAGCGTAGGCCCTCAACGCCAACCAGTTCACGCTTGTTGGTCGCCCGCTGGTTCGGAGAAGACAGAATTTCCGGTTTCTTATTGCTGCTCTGCCACGAGTCTGGGGTCTCGGGGGGATCATCACTGGATGAATCGTGAATCGATCTCACTTCCAGTATGTTTTCCCTTCAGAAGACTTGATGCCAATGGTTCTCCAGAGGGGTCCGTGGGCTTTTAACGACAGAATGCTGGTGCTCCAGCGATGGACTTCTGGGATGGATGAAGAACTGATGAACTTCATTCCACTGTGGGTACAGATATGTGGAATACCTCTTCAGTACTTAACGCCTAACGTGATATACAATGTTGGGAGAAGGCTGGGACAGTGGATGCAAGGTGATTACAACCCTGATGTTCCTGGGGCTGTAGACTTTGTCCGAGTGAAGATTAACTGGAATGTTAACCATCCCCTCAAGTTCCAAAGGCATTTCCAATTTCAAGGTGGGATCAATACTCTCTTGCGATTCCGCTATGAGAGGGTTAGAGGGTTCTGCGCTATTTGTGGGCTCCTTACTCACGACACCGGTGACTGCCTTCTTCCTGCGGAGAATATCCACCAGTTGGATGATGATGACAATAACGATGAGAACCAGATGATGCAATATCAGGAGGCTGGTGTGGAAGGGAATGAGAATGCGGGCCATAATGGTGAAGGTGATGCAGAACTGATGGCTAATGGAGACCCTCCTCCTCAAAACAATCATCAGGTTGTTGTTGATCCACCAGAAATGTATGTGATGGAGGCTGAAGAGATACCAGAAGATCAGAGATAGTTGAAGAGGAGGAAGTTGATCTTTACTCTGGTGACGGCGATGCAGGCACAAAATCCTTCTGGTCTACACATTGTCTCTGACCCTGCTCTGAGCCTTCCTGTAGGCGGGACAGAGGTGAATCCACTCCCTGTAAGTGCTCTGCCTTCTCCATTAAGTTCTCCTGTGAAGTGTACTGGTGCAGTTTCTGTGACTGTGAGTAAACAGGTAGATGGAGATTCTTTATCTGCGGCAAAGAGTGATGGTTTGACAATGATAAAGTTGGCGTATCAGTGTGTGGGTGAGACAAGCAACTTTGCAAATGATCTGGACAGAGGCGCTGTGGGCCCGAATCCACCACATTCTCAATGAGAGTCCAAGTTTTGAACTGTCGGGGCTTGGGACAGCGCCCTACAGTTCGACGTCTAAAGGAGTTACAAAGGAAGTATGCTCCGGACTTGCTGTTCCTCATTGAGACAATGAATTCAGATGACTATGTTCGTGACTTATGTGTTTCTCTTGGTTTTAGTAGTATGTGCATTGTATCGCCAATAGGTCATAGTGGCGGTTTAGTTGTGTGTTGGAAAGATGTGATTTCTGTTTCTTGTATTTCCAGTGATGCCCGACTTGTAGATCTATCTATTAATTATAAATCTTTTTCGTTCTACTTGTCGTGTATTTACGGAAATCCAAACTCAAATCTAAGAAATCACCTTTGGGAAAAACTTCAACGAATCTCTCTTACTCGAAATGGACCATGGATGATGTGTGGTGATTTCAATGAGATTCTTAACAATAATGAGAAGAGGGGAGGAAGATTAAGACTTGAATCTAGCTTCTTTGATTTTTGACAAATGATAGCAGTGTGTGAAATGCAAGACCTTCAACATATTGGCAATGAGTTTAGTTGGGTTGGAAAGAGAGCTACGGGTGTTGTTGAATGGTGTTTAGATAGAGTTTTTGTTAACTCTCAATGGTTGGAGTTATATCCAGAATCTTTAAATGAGTTTTTGAGCCTCGCGGAATCGGATCATAGTCCTATGATGATTACGGTGGCGTATTCTCCACTCCAGAGAAGGGGTCAATTCTTTTACGATAAACGGTGTTTTGCAAATGAGGAGTTTGTTAATATGGTTAAAACACGATGGCTAAGGCTACGATCCGAGACGACGGACTTTGGACAAAAACTTAACTCCTGCAGAAGGTCTATGGCTGCTTGGAAGAGAACGAATAATACGAACTCGGTTGAACTCATCAACACCATTCGACATAAACTAGAGGAGGCTCTACGTGATTCACGATACTCGGTTTCGGAGATTAGCAACCTTAGAAGAGAGTTAGCTAAAGCCTATTATGATGAAGAGTTGTTCTGGCGGAGTAAAAGTCGCAATAGATGGCTCAAAGAAGGAGATCGGAATACCCGCTACTTTCATGGTGCTATGAAGTCAAGGAAGAGGAGGAATCAGATAAAGCAGCTTTGGGATGAAACGGGAGTCGTTTATAAAAAGGATGAAGAGATGGCGCTGGTAGCTATAGATTACTTTCGACAATTGTATACGTCATCTTCCCCTCTACCCCCGTTGATACTTTTCCGGTTGTTCATCCAGTGGTCTCTGAAGAGATGGACATATCTCTCATTCGCCCGGTGACTGATGATGAAATTATTAGAGCTGCTTTTCTTATAGGAGCTGATCGCGCGCCGGGGCCCGATGGTTTCTCGGCCTCCTTTTATCAACAGTTCTAGGAGGATATTTGTCCGGAAGTTTTCGTAATGGTCAAAGCCTTTTTCAATGACTTCATCATGGAGCCTGGCGTAAACCATACCAATATCTCCTTAATACCAAAAATACAAGATTCCCAGAAAATGAATGATTTCTGACCTATAAGCCTGTGTAAAGTCCGCTACAAAATAATCTCGAAGATTATGGTGATGAGGCTTAAGGATTCTTTGGATTCAATTATATCGGCATCTCAAGATGCTTTTGTTCCTGGCCGCATAATTTCGGATAACATATTGGTGGCACATGAACTCCTCCATGCTATCAAGTCCAAGAAGGATTTTGCTGAGAACTACATTGTTGTCAAAACCGATATCAGTAAAGTTTATGACCGGGTTGAATGGCGGTTCCTGGAGCAAGCCATGCAGAGTCTGGGTTTTAATGAGACTTGGATCAAGTGGGTCATGAATTGTGTGACGATGGTCTCTTTTTTAGTACTCTTAAACGGGGGTGTTTATGGTGAATTTAAACCAACAAGGGGTCTAAGACAAGGAGACCCACTATCCCCTTATCTCTTCTTGATTTGCGCGGAGATAATGACACAAATGATCAACACGGCTGAGAACAACAAGCAACTCTCACGTATCAAGATCTCTAAATATGCTCCATCAGTATCTCACCTTCTATTCGCAGATGATTCCCTGTTCTTTTTCCGAGCAACCACGGAGGATTGCCAAGCCCTTGCCCGGATTCTCCAAACTTATGAGTATATCTCTGGCCAAAAGATCAATCTAGATAAATCTTCAATAATCTTTGGTATGAGAATTTGTGAACCGAGACGAAGAATTATCCAAGGCGTTTTCGGGATAACTCGAGTCAGAGGCGGTGGGAAATAATTGGGACTTCCGGAGCAATTTACCAGAAACAAAATAGAGCAGTTCAAATACATTGTACAGAGAGTGAAGCATCGTATTGAGACCCGGCATACACAGTTCCTGTCCCAAGCTAGGAAAGAAACATTGATTAAGGCAGTTGTTCAAGCAATGCCCGTGTATTCGATGAATTGTTTTCTCCTACCGAAGAAGATAGGTGATGATATCACAAGACTACTAACGCAGTTCTGGTGGGGAAACGGTCAGGAGCAGTGCAAGATTCCTTGGTTTGCTTGGAAACGGATGTCGATCCCTAAAAGGGAAGGTGGATTGGGATTCCGAGATCTACAACAGTTCAATAAGGCACTACTTGCCAAACAGGCCTGGAGAGTGCTGACAAATCCAACATCTCTTCTAGCTCGGGTTTATAAAGCAAGATAATTTCATCATTCTTCCTTCCTCCGAGCGGAAAGTCCAAAAATCTCATCGTACGGGTGGCGCTCGGTTCAAGCGGGCAAAGAGTTATTAAAAAAGGGTCTTTGTATTCGTCTCGGAGATGGTCAACACACGAATATATGGAACGACCCATGGATACCCTCTCTACCTCCACGACCAGCACAGTTTAATGCAGGAAGCAATTTACGCAGGGTAATGGAACTGTGGCACCCTCATACGAGGGAATGGGATTATAATCTTCTTCGGTAACATTTAACTGCCCAAGATGCAGAACTAGCATCTACAATCTACCTCTCTAAAACGGCGATAGGAGATACTATGAGTGGCCATATTCGAAGGATGGGCAATATTCTGTCCGCTCGGGATACTGGTTTACAACACATGAGGACCCATTAAATGAGCCTATTGAAGCACCCGAAGGTTCTCTCAAATTAAAACGGCGTCTCTGGAAGATGAGAATAACTCTGAAACTGCCACACTTTGTGTGGCGAATCCTGTCCAAAGCCTTACCAACATACGAGCGTCTCTCTTTAAGAAACATTGAAGTGGACACAATATGTCCGCGCTGTGCGATGGAACCAGAATCCATTAATCATGTCCTATTCCAATGTCAGTATGCGCAAGTAGTCTGGAGGTGTTCGCAAATCCCGTCTATGTATGTTTCGTCATCTGACATAGAAGATAATATAGGGAGAATCCTGCAGTTTGGAGAGAATAATCAGATCCCGGTGGAGATCCGGTATGTCCCATTATGGACAATGTGGATCATCTGGAAGGCTCAGAATGAATTTATATTTACTAGCAGAGTCGTCGATCCTTCCGTTGATGCGATTAGGGCGCAAAATTCTGCTGTGGAATGGAGTAGAATACTGGATGAGCAAAGAAATGAACCGCTGCCCAAACTTCCAAGGTTTTCTCAATGGGAACCTCCTCCGATCAATTGGATCAAATGCAATTTTGTAGTGCATACCATCAAGGTGACGATCAGGCAGGACTTGGGTGGATAGTAAGAGATCACACTGGGCAATTCATCCGCGCTGGTCAGGTAACTATTCAGAAGGTCTCCTCTTCCTTACAG
>OVAN01014347.1:0-12111 GCA_900406275.1 Anastatica hierochuntica | reverse complement strand
AACCATCATTTCTCTTGTAAGGGTAATTTCGGAATACCATCTCATAAAACATTAAGAAAGTGCTCAAGAGTCAAAAGGTGCATATGGGTGTAATTGAAATCACAAAAATGCCTCTTTGTATAATTCTCTCTTAAAGTTAATGTAATCGAACTATCGAAGGACCCGATTATGGTCAGGAAATACCAACTACTACATAACAATTACTAACTGAAGTTTAAGTGGACTTTTAAATCTTGAAGTGCGTAAAAATATCCAGAGGGTAATTTAATATGGTTCACATGCAAAAAATGTCATATTGATGTTAACAACGGATGATTTTAGAATTTATTTAATTAGAAACATAATTTTTTCCATGATCAAATGTAAAACAACTTCCAAAAAATCATATATCACCCATGTTAAATAAATCGAATTATTTTTTCAACGTTCTTATGTGTATCTAACAAATTGTAATGACTAAATTTAAAAATAATCATATAATCACAATTTTTATTTTTTAAAACTAAACAAAAATAACAAATTTATCAAGATGTTGTAAAACGTGGCGGAAATTGGCATAGTAGAGCAAATATGCCTAATGGATATTTGGAAAGTCGCAATTGGAATAAAAAGAGCATCTTCTCGGAGCTTCCATATTGGAAATATCAATTGGTTCGGCACAATCTTGATGAAATGCAGAAAAAAATTCGATAATATCATGCATACACTTTTGAATGTGCAGGGTAAGACAAAAGACAATGTAAAGTTTAGACGTGATTTAGTTGACATTTATGCGAGGAGCGAGTTACATATTACAAGGGATAGGAAATGACCAATACCTTGTTTCCGATTAACAGCATAAGCGAAGAGAGTACTGTTTGATTAGGCAAATCTTCCATAAAATTTCTAGATGGGTATGTCTCAAGTTTCTCAAAGTGCGTTGAGCAGGGACAAAAATTTTCAGGCATGAAAAGTCACGATTGCCATGTATTTATGCAGCGGCTCCTACCTTTTATCCTGCGCGAGTTACTTCCGCAACATGTACACAAAGCAATAGCGGGTAATATATCTTACTTTTACATTCAATTAATGTATATGTTTTTGTAATTGTATATGCATTAATATATTAACTACTCTCGCTCATGTTTGATTTTTAGGCATTTGACTATTTTCCCGCAATTTATGTGTCCGGGCATTGACTAAGGGTGAGATAGCAAAGATGGAAAGTAACATTCCAGTACTGTTTTGCAACATGGAAAAAATATTTTCTCCGTTATTCTTCGATGTTATGGAGCGTCTCTTGATTCACCTCCTGCACGAAGCGTCACTAGTCGGTACGGTCCATTATAGATGGAAGTACCCCTTTGAGAGATATATGAAATACTTGAAATGAAAAGCGAAAAACCTTGCGAGAGTCAAGGGCTCGATCGTCGCTGGAAGCTTAACTGAGGAAACTTCTCACTTTACTCAATATTACTTGAACCCAACTGTTCAAACCAAGAAAAACATACCTCGACGATATGGCGATGGCGGCGTAGCACCTACGTACAATGTTCCGGATGTGCTTGACATATTCTTCCAAATTGGGCGACTTGCAAGGAAGGTGAAAGAGGTTTGGTGGGAAGATTTTGCATATTCTCACAGTGCACACACATATATTTTACGAAACTGTGATTTCGTGCAATCACTAGAGAGGTACACATGCCATTATCAATTAATTAATTAAAGTGGTTAATTAAAACTAGGTAGATTAATTATATTGAACAACAAAATAATTATTGTAGCTTATTTAATACACAAATTTGCGCGTCTTATCCCAATTTTTCGGAAAAAGAGTACGAGAAGTACAAAGACAGAGATTTCGCTAAGTGGATACAGTTCTATGTAAGTTTTGAAAACATTTTACATATACTAATAAATATATATTAATTGTATTTTACTTATAATTTATGTGGAATTGATGCGTTCACTTGTCTAACATGTCAATAATTTCATGTCAACAATGGATATAGCGATTTCCCCCCCTTTGGTTCCATGAACTCGTACAAGGTCCAATTTCACATATAGTCACTGCACCGATGTACTTCACCCGTGGGTATAAATTTGATACGTATCAACACAGTTGCTGGAGGACAACTACAAATTACGGGATTTACTTACATGGGAAAACAGACTTCTACGGAGTGACTAATCAGATTCTACAAGTCAGTTACCTGGGAATGGTGAATTTGCGATGCGTATTATTCATGTGCGACTGGTATGACCCAACTGTTGGCCGAGGAGTTCGAGTGGAAATTTGGAGGTTAAAGACGTAAACACAAACAGACGGTATAACAAATTCGAACCATTTGTTCTCGCTTCACAAGCATAGCAAGTGACGTTCGTCCCATATCCACGAATGAGAGAACGACGTGAGCAATGACTTTCTGTGATCAATGTGAGTCCAAGGGGTCATATAATTGGAGCTGAAGACGACATTATGTTACAAGAAGATAGACCAGGAGAAGAGATAGCTATTCTGATCGAATCCACCGAGGATGTCATACATGTTGACCCATCATCGCGTGATTTGGAGGATGTACAGTCAAGCAACAACGAAGACATTATGTTTGAATCAGAGGAGGATAATGATGACGAAGAAGAAGAACCTGACGATGAAAACAATTCCATTTATATATCTGATCAAGATTACTCTGATGATGATTGATGTTATATATTTATGTTTGTATAATAATGGCAATTCGACGTGTTTTTCAAAAAATGATTTAAACTTTACCTTGTCGTTTAATCAATTTTCTTATGATTTTGTTATATCCTTAAGTGTCTTCAGTCCTTGTTTTTTGTAAGAATTTTGAAATTAAATGCATGTTAGTTAATGTGACTACATGCATGGCCTTGAAAGATGAAAATGACTTACACTAAGAAAAATTTTAAAAGACAAAATTTCATAAGGCTTACATAAGTAACTTGAGATTCTCTTCTGGTCTTTTTAAAAAGAAGGATAAATTTAAAACTTAACCCAAATTTTTCGAGGAATCTGCGAGGAATCCTCGCACATCTCTCGCAAATTCCTCGTAAAACTTTGCCCAAACCCTAAACCCTAAATCGTACAAACTTATCTCATTCATGCAATAATGTAAATTTTTTTTCCACATTTCACATTTCAACAAACAAACGTTGATCTCAACGTTACTCGACCTTATAACGTTGATATCAACTGTAACTTTCCATAAAATTCATACAAACATTAGAAATTTGTTCATATATGTTAGAATATTATCGCTTGTTGTATTTTGGGTTCGAAATGAATATCTTAATTATAATTAATGATATCATATTTCTAGATACTATATAATCCTAAACCGTAAACCCTAACATATATTTTTTTATAATATTTGAATATTTGCGAGGAATTTGCAAGGAATCCTCGCAAATTTCTTTCAATTTTTTGGCGAGTTCAGTACAAGTTCGGGACGAGTTCCAGACATGTTACCATCTCAGTAGCCACCGGCGATGGCTACGGGGGCCGCGGCGGCCCCGCTACCACGACCACCCGAGATGACTCTCCAAGATCTACTTCGTAGTCCGGTCGGGCGTCTTTGCCGCTTCTTCACCCCGATCGACCTGCAGGGACACTTTGGTAATATAAATTTTCTTTTTTAATTCATATCAACTATATAGTTTTTTTACGAATCAATTCATTTTTCTTTGTTTCAGGTTAGACGAAGACGAGTTTGTTGCTCAGTCCATCACGAAGATTTTTCAGCGTACACCAGCTAGACCAAGACTCCTCGGCAGCTGTCGATTATTTGTTCGAGGCATTCGTCGCAAGTTTTTAAAATTTTTAATGTTTTTTGCAATTTATTTTTAAATTATTTATTATTTAACTTTTACCAGCAAACATCCAACTGGAACTGGTCGTTCAACAAATGGGTACATGATGAGTTTGAAACTAAACTCAAAGCGTGCCTCTCGAACGAAGTCACCGCTGGAAGAAAAAGTTGAAGAAAGATCGATACTAGACACTGATCTGGAAGGACCTAGATGTTTGGGTCAGACTCTTCCATGAGGCCAACTCGCGGATTGATGCGGCCGAGATATAGCTCTTGATGGAGAACTTAAATAGCTAGGTCAAATCTGGAGGTCTCTCGCAGTTTGAAAAGAACCGGGTTTTTTCTGAGGTTAGTAGTCCAATATTTTTAATACAGAATTCTTATGTTTTATTTTTTTATATATTGAATAATTTTTATTATTTTATATTATAGATCGCTCTCCGGTTGAAAGGCTGGTTTTTTGGCATTGACTCTCTGCAGTCCGAGGCTACTTCTACAACGTATGGTGTTCAGCGTCCCCGCAGCAAGCCGAACGAACTTGAGGCGAAGCTCCAGAGGGCTGAGTAGGTGCTTGTGGAGACTCATACAAAGTTAACCTTCTTCAAACATAAGCTTTACTCTCATTCTCTGTTGTTCGATTATATGGCGGCGAACAACCCTGACTTCGCGCAGTTCTACGCGGCGCAACAACAGCTGGACCATGAGTGCCTCCGCCAGCAGCAATAGGACTTGCAGCAGCAGCAGGACCAGCAACCGGAGCAGCATTAGATTTTCTGTTTTTGTGTTTCTTTTATTTTGTAAAATATTCTGAAAAATATTTATTTAATTTTAATTATAATTTTTATTTTATTTTATTTTATTTTTGCTTTTAATATTTAACTAATTAAAAATATTTTAAAAACACACAAAATTTTTGCGAGGAATTTACGAGGATCTCTCACAAATCCTTTACAAATTATTTGCGAGGAAATTGCGAGAATCCTCACAAATTCCTAGCAATTTGTTTGCGAGGGATTTGCGAGGATCCCTCACAATTTCCTCGCAAATAATTTGCATCTGCACATTGACTCGCTAGTTTCTCGCAAAATGGTTACTCGCAAATTTGCGAGGAATGAGCGAGAAAAATCTTTCCTCGCAAATTTGCGAGGAAACTGTGAGGAATCCCGTTTTGCGACCAACGTATTACGACTGGGAGGTTTTCCTCGCAAAACTTCTTTGCGAGGAAAAGCTTCCTCACAATTCTCTGTTTTCTTGTAGCGAGATGGTCAAAAACAGAGTTCCAAACCACTAAGGCAACAACAGAGTTAGGGGGTAAAGACGAACCTGCATGAGGTCGACATAAAGGTCCCGGGGATAATGTCGTTGCTCCTCTATCATATTGGAAAGGTTGTATGAGAACAACCTTTCTCAGGGCAAATCTCCCTCTACTAAAGGAATCGATGGTACAACTCTAGGCCTCTTGGAGGCTGGGGTCGAGAGGGCTTCAACCATTCTCGGAGTGTTGGAAGTGGAGGTCTCAGGGACGCCGACATTGGAAGAAGCAAGTACCCAAATTTTAGCCCTAGCAGCAAGGACTTTGGCTAAACTTGAATACGGAGAGGGCTTCAAAGGAGGTTTTCTATCCATAACTACTACAAGATAAGATCGAAATATCCAAAAAAATCAGCAATCGACGACTTTACATTGAACGAAATAGTACTCGGAAGACGAAAACTTATCGGAGTAAAGAAATCGCCAGTAGCAAGGAGAGAGCGATTGAGGTGGAGGTGATGTGACAAGAGCAAAGGCAAAGAATGAAGACTCTTCGCTTTCCTGTCTATCTAACCTTACCGATAATGGGCCAAAATCAAGAAGCCCAGATTATACCGTAGAATTCAGGCCCTAAAATTCATCAACGGATGCGGCCCAGTAACGCTAAGGTTGTTCACCAAGGATAAAGTCACAGCGACAAGAACCAACGATGCCAAGGATGGCCATGCTACGACCATATTTTATTTCAGCCTACAAGACTCATCCTAAAACTAAGGTAAAAACCGAAATCTCTTGAAAAATATCTACTCTTCAAATTCCACAGGTGGAAAATGAAGAGTAGGAGGCAACGGTTGAGGGTAATTTTATTCCCTTAGTGCGCGATAAGCAAACTCTCTAGTTGAATGTGTCCACCAAGACGCTAGCCAAGAACGCACAGCCAATCCAAGGCCACGAGCCAAGTTAGAGCAAATATCCTCTTTATACGATTTAAATCTTAAGAGATAAGGACAATTACCTTAGATGAATTATGGAAATATTCCTTAATGTATAGATAGACTCGAAACTAGACGTTATCCATAAAAGATATGGAACTATTCTTATTCGAAAACAATAAATACAAAGGGAAAAATCTTAATTCAAAGATCTGAAACCTAATTCTCGAAACTCATACTTTGTAATCAATCTCTTTAATAATATCAATAAAGAATCATTTTATATCTTTTGTTCTTGTTCTTCTCTACCAAAAAATCATCAAAAACCTCCTAAACAATTATGACCATATTACCCTTGATACAAGTTTGTTATATTTATTTATTTATTTTATTTTTTATTTTTTAATTTTTTGCTTTACCCACCCGAACTTCAAATTGTTCTATAGACCTATATATATCGAAATAAAATAGTAACTACACGAAAAAATGTAGAATTTTTTTGTTAGACGTATTTTGAATTTTTTGAACAGAAATATATTTTGTAAATAGTCAAAAATCACTATAAACTTTAATATATTGCAATACTATCTGAATAGTTAGATTTCATATTTGTGTAAAGATATATTGAACTTCAAAAATATTGAAACCTAATTATACATGTAACAAACCGTTAAATTTCATTGTTAATATTAAATTAATTTGTAAACTTCGACTAGTAATATAAGTTGTCAAATACACAAGTATAAAAACAAGTGAAATACAGTAATTGAACGAAAAAATTAAACATAATAGTTAGACTATTCCATATGTTACTCTATATAGCATGACTAATTTTCTATTCATAAGAAACATCAAGGTGTGTTGAACAATTCATGTAATGATAAATTAATTAACTGAGAGCTATATAAGTCTACAGTATAAATGGTATTAAAAAGTTGGAGAGGGGGTATTTAACAAAAAAAAAGTTGAAAAATAAATAAATAGAATGTTATGAATCCCCTAACATTCATGTTGTGGCTTTGTTGGATCACGTTCAGAAGCGTTATAGGAGGGGGTTCCGAATTGGGTAGAGAGATGGTCATGGGTAACAGATCGAAGATATTTTGATTCCGTTTATATGGCTAGTGAGACATTGGTTCTTTTCTTAGGAGATGTTTATGTGAGGGCTTTATTCTCAGAGAGGAAAGATGGGTATGGCTATCATTATGGGTCTTATGTGGCAGAGTTTCCAGAAGTAGTGTCGACGACGGTGAATGGAGGCTTTCCTATGATTTCCGGTGTTTAGAGATATCGGTCTGCTTTAGGAGAGTCTCTATGGTGCAGGGAGCTTACGGATCCTGTGATCCATGGCAGGTTTTGGCTAGGTATTGATGCTTTGTGGGGTATTTATCTTTGGATCTATCCAAGGATGCTCTTGGTGATAATGATGGTTGTGATTTTTCGTCAATTATTATTCCAGAGAGATGAATCAGGAATGTTTTTTTGTCTTGGAGAATCGATCTGGTGAGGGAAGAAGTTTAGGAATGATTAGTATCTTTCAAGGTTTTAGCACTTTTTTGGCTTTGGAAACGAGTAAGCTTGGTGATCGGTTCTAGTGGTTATGGTGTGATGGTGATATAGGGTTGGCACAAAGGGGATGTAAGGATAAAGACGTTGGCTTTAGTTGGCATGTGCAAAGCTATAGTGTGTCGTGTGTTTGGTTCAGAGCAGGATAGAGCCAATCTCAATGGTCTCAATTGGTGTTTTTGGTGTTTGGTGGGGATTCACAAATGATCAATGGTGATGCATGCTTCTCATGGATGAGTTGTATTAGCACTTATACTCGGTTGATGTATTGTTTTATAGAACATACATATTTACACATTTGTGTTGTAATTTTTTCTTGGCCATTAAAGGTTGTCATGTTTTTTAATGAATATGGATTACGACTAACAAATGGCTCAATAAGGGGTTTCTGTTCGAGCTTATTCTTACAAGAGGTCGAATGGGATTTAATATGAATGGAAAGATGACTCTCCTGGAACCACCGGCAAGACCATGAAGATCATGAGTTGGAACTATCAAGGTCTAGGGAGTGACTTGACAGTTGATACTTTGCGCGATCTTTGGAAAAAATTTAGACCTGATATTGTGTTTTTATCAGAGACTAAACAATGTTCTCTTTATTTAAAAAGATTTCAATTGGAGTTTGGTTTTAATAATATATACACGGTGGATTCTTTAGGATTAAGTGGTGAACTTGTTATTTTCTATAATAATGAAATAAATTTGGACGTTTTGTATTCTAGTAATCGAATTGTTGATGTGGATGCATCGTTCTATGGATTTAAAGTTTTGATCTCATTTGTTTATGGGGATCATGTGACTGCGAATCAAAGCAAAGTATGGGATAAATTAATGGATATAGAGGATCAAAGGACCAAACCTTGGCTGATAATTGGAGATTTAAATGAATCAACCGGAAATCATGAGAAAAAGGAGGAAGTATGCGTCCAGCGGCATCTTTCATCCCTTTTAACCAGATGTTAAGTCATTGTGGAATGACAGAGTTTCTGTGCGCCGGTGACCAATTGTCCTGGAAAGGAACGCGGAATAAACAAAATGTAAGGTGTAAGTTGGATAGGGTTGTTGGCAATGAAGAACGGCACAATGTGTTTGGTCATTCAAAGGTGGAATATTTAGCAAAGATTGAGTCTGACCATCGGCTGATTTTAATAAAATTTAATTAAAAAGAAGAAAAATACTACAAAAACTTCCGGTTAGATAAGAGATGGATTGGAAAGGAGGGATTTGCAGAGGTTATAGCACATGGGTGGCAAAGAACAAGAAATTTTAGGGAACCAATCTTTATGGATAAAGTACATAATTGTAGAAATTCAATATCCTAGTGGAGAAAGAATAACGCCCCACCAGGCAAGGAGACGATTGAAGCGCTAAAGGTTAAATTGGAGGAAGCTCAAAATGATGATTCTATTCCTCAGGACATTATTGTAGACATTAAAAAGAAGCTTCTAGAGGCTTATAAAGAAGAGGAAATTTACTGGAAACAAAATAGTAGGAATTTATAGTTGAAAGAGGGAGATCGAAATACAAAATTTTTCCATGCCTCCACCAAATAGAGGCGTGCAAGAAACCGAATATCTGGATTATTTAGTTTACAAGGAGTCTGGGAGGAACACCGGAAGGAATGGAAAATATAGCGGTTGATTATTTTAACAATTTATTCAAACCTTCTAAGATGGGCGATTTTACACGGGTTCTGGAGAATATTGATCTGTTATTACAAACAATATGAACTAAATATTAAATAGGGACATTACGTTAAAGGAAGTAAGATATGCACTTTTTGCTATGCACTCTGAAAAAGCCATTGGGCCTGATGGGATGACAGCTCTGTTTTTCCAACGCTATTGGGGAAATTTAAAAGAAGACGTGGTTAAATTAGTCCGAGATTTTTTCACGTGCGTTAGTTTTGATGCTCGTCTGAATGTGACAAATATTTGTCTTATACCAAAGACGAACCAACCGAAAAGAATGACAAAACTTAGGCTGATCAGCTTGTGTAATGTGGGATATAAAATTATCTCAAAAGTTTTGTGTTTGAGGCTAAAAAAGCTTCTTCCGCGTGTTATCTCAGAGACACAATCGGCTTTTGTCTCAGGAAGGTTGACTATGGATAATATTTTGATTGCCCAAGAAATGTTTCATCGCCTGCGTTCTAACCAGATGTATCGGCATAAATTTATGGCCATTAAAACGAACATGAGTAAGGCTTATGACCGTATTGAATGGCCTTTCCTAGATGCAGTTCTAAGGAAATTGGGGTTTGGACAAGTTTGGACTTCGTGGTTAATGTGGTGTGTTCGGTCTGTATCTTACAAAGTTCTTTTTAATGGTAAACCTACGGGGAACATGTGCCACAAAGAGATTTAAGACAAGGTGACCTTTTATCACCTTATCTTTTCATTATTTGCACGGAGGTCCTTATTGCTAATATTAAACGAAAAGAATTGGACAATAACATAACATGTATCAAGATAGCACGACATAGTCCGTCAATATCACATTTGCTCTTCGCTGACGACAACCTTTTCTTTTGTAAGGCAGAAGCATTGCAGTGTCAAGCTATCCTGGATGTCTTACGAGATTATGGGGCAATCTCGGGACAAGTAATAAATTTTGATAAGTCATCAGTCATGTTTGGAAAAAAATGTCCCCGAACAAACCAAGAGGACTATGAAGAATCTTCTAAGGATCACGAAAGAAGGTGGTATGGGTACCTATCTAGGGACTCCTGAAAGTTTGGGAAGGTCCAAGAGTCAGATCTTTAATTATGTTAGAGAATGATTAGGCGACCGAGTTAATGGATGGTCGTCAAAGTTCCTATCAAAAGAGGACAAGTAGATTCTGATTAAATCACTTGCTCTTGCGCTACCCAATTATGTCATGTCATGTTTCAAGTTTCCTCAAGTGTTAACAATGAAGATAACCAGTGTGATAACAAAATTCTGGTGGAGCTCCAATGGATGTAACTGCGGTCTCCATTGGGTTGCATGGGACAAACTATGTATTCCAAAAGAGAATGGAGGTTTACGCTTCAAATCTCTAGAGGATTTC
This sequence comes from Anastatica hierochuntica, assembly GCA_900406275.1. NCBI lineage: Eukaryota > Viridiplantae > Streptophyta > Magnoliopsida > Brassicales > Brassicaceae > Anastatica > Anastatica hierochuntica. The sequence continues at coordinate 1,499 of OVAN01014347.1, read as the reverse complement.
AATACGGCCTTATTGGCAAAACAATTATGGATGCTAATTCAGTTTCCCGACTCTTTGGTTGCCTGGGTATTACGAGGCAGATACTTTCGGAAAGTACACCCATTAAATGCTAAGAAACCTCACTCACGGCTGGAAGAGTATTTTTTTTCATCTTAAGAGTTACTTAGGCAGGGAGTTAGGATACAAATAGGTTCTGGAGTAAATACATCAGCCTGGCATGACCTATGGATTCCGGATATTAATCCGCAACCGACGAGATGTCGGGGTAGTGCTTGGTATCCTGGGTTGCAAGTCCATCAATTGATAGACCCATTGATGAGGGATTCACACTTGCCACTTTTACATGAATTTTTAAACCAAGAGGATATAAAATTTATTCAGGGCATTCATCCTAGTCGTACCATTACACCCGATGGTTTGGTCTGGCACTATACAAAATCGAGTCAATATATGGTTAAGTCAGAATATAAGTTCCTTAATTTTTGAGAGATAACTCGAATTAATAATAATGACTGGGGACCAGGTCTAGAAGCTCTGAAAGCATTCACATGGAAAATAAAATGTCCCATGAAGATACAACATCTTCTTTGGCAAATTATCACGGGGTGTTTGGCGGTAACCACAAAATTTGTTCATAGGGGAGTCCACTGCGATACAGTCTGCAAACGATGTGGTTGTGTTGAGGAAAAAATTAATCATGTTTTCTTTAAGTGTGTCTCGGTTAGGAAGATTTGGAACTTCTGCAAGAATCCGAAAAGGATGGAGGCCTTTCGATCAAATTCAATTTACACTAATATGGATTATCTTTTCTGGCGGAATCCTTTGAGGGATCGAGATAGGAAGCGCTATGATTTATTTCCATGGATATAATGGTTAATATGGAAAGAAAGAAATAAAAAGTCTTCCAAGGGATACAATTGCATGTGGATGACATTCTCCGAAATGCAGAAACATATTCCATATCTTGGAAAGAAGCGCATATTTTACCCTCTTCGGGTGAGGATTGATGTGTCAGTATTTTAGTAGGTTTTTAGTATGGTTTTCATTCGAGATCTATGGTTTTTAGTATTTATTCGGATTGTTTTGGCGCGGTTTTGTGTTCTTTGTTGTTTTTACAGGATTCAAGCGTGAATGTGCGAAAAGGAAGCATTTTGGATGGATTTCAAGCCTCGAAGATAGTGTTTGCGTAAAGATGGAAAATACCCAGATTTTTGGACACAGATCGACCGATCCAGGGACATGGATCGATTGATCCCAGTCCTGATTTTCGGACCGATTTTACGAAGAACCAGACCGAACTTATTTCAGACTTGATTTCATCAAAAAGACCTAGACTCGAGTTTCTCTTAAAATTATGAAGTTTTTGAGACTTTGAGAGAGCTTTGAGAGAGTTCGTAACCTAGTGAGAAGAAGCATCTTAGATCTTCATTGAGAAGCTTTCCGAACCTTCTTTTTACTCTTGTTTATTGATTAATACAATGATGTCTCTCTTGAAATTG
>OVAN01014346.1:0-12111 GCA_900406275.1 Anastatica hierochuntica | reverse complement strand
GACCCTCCGCCTTCATCACCGACGGTCAGGGATACGCCGGGGCCCTCTGCTGAAAGACCCCTTTCTCCGTCTTCCCCGGTTGACCTCCCGGTCTACCGCCCCGATTCTGGGGAGGCGGAGGAACTCCCCCCTTTTTCATTTATCATGAGAGAGGGAGAAGGGGAATCTGAGATGGCTGGTCCTGCTCGTGTAGCTCCAGTGGTCATTCCGGCGGTGCCGTTAACTATTGCACTTGTCACTGCTTTTTTCAATGCTTTGCCGACCACCAGTATGCCCAAATCAATTAATTTTTTGAGAGAGAAGTGTAACATCCCGGATTCAGTGTTCATTCAACTTCCTACCCCTTCTGAGAGGCCCTGGACCCCTCCTGATGGCTTCTTCTGCGTGTATGAGTCCTACTTCGTCGAGAGCCATCTCTTTTTCCCCCTGCCAGAACTCTTTGTCCTGTACTGCCGGCGTCGGACCGTCGCTTTCTCTCAATTCACGGCGGGAACTATCAGGAAAATTCTTGACTTGATGGTCATCACCGCGGAGAGAGACGTGGAGCTAGGAGTCCAATTACTAGAGCTCTTTACTAGCTTCAAGGCTTCTGCCAAGATGGGGCACTACTACGTCTCAGGTCGCCCACAACTGGTGGCGTTTCCTAAGACCAAGAACGATCTCTGGGAGCAGGCGTATTTTTATGTCCTGGCTGACACCAACTCCTTGCCCGAGCAGTTCGTTGGTTCCACCCGCCGAATGTGGAACCTTGACCCTAGTAGCCGACCTATTTCAGGTCGCTATTTTGCTCCGATTTACCTATCTCCATCCTTTCTAACTCTTTTTTCTTATTCTGCAGTTGCTCCTATACGCACGAAGCCTTCTCTTCGGGTTGACCTTCAGGAGGTGATAACATCTCTGAAGCGAGATCTAAACAGATCCTGGGCGTTCTTCACCCCTGACCGCATTGCCAGAGCTTTTGCCAGGGTCGTCGCAGCTAGGGCAGACAAACCTTCACCTCCTTCTCCTCCCCGACTTCAGTTCCCCCGCCATAAATGGTTCGTCCTTCCGTCGTTATGCTTAGTCTGGAGCAGCGAGCTGCGGAAGCTCGCCGCAAGAAGGCTGAAAAGGATGCAACTGCTGCTAAAAGAGTTGAGGAGGAGAAAGCAGCTGCTGCTAAAAGAGCTGAGGAGGAGAAGGCAGCTGCTGCCAAGAAGGCGGCTGATGAGGAGGTTGCTGCTAGAGAGCTGTCTAGCAAAGAAGAAGAAGACCGGCTCTGGGCCGAAAGAGAGCAACTTTTGCGGGAGGGTCATCTTGACACTCTGGCCCCTGACTCTTCTGAGACCGGGGAGAGGACCCTTGTCTCTGAGAAGGCTCCTGCGAGCTCCGTTGCTGCTACCGAGTAGATGCCTCCCCCTCCGACGAAGGTCCCGGCTGCTGCTCCGCCCTTAAGCCGTGAAGCTGCCCTCGCCGTGGTCAGCGAGGCTGCTAAGAAAAAGAAAGACAAGGAGAAACCCTCCGGGAGCTTGGACAGGGGAGATTCGCGAGCTCGCGATTCATCTTCCAAGAAACGCCCCTCCTCCCCTCCTACTGATCCTTCCAAGAGCATCGTACTGAACAGGGGAGGGCCCCCGGCCGGAGCAGGTCGGGTGAGAGAGTTCCCTCTGACCGCCGGAGGTCGGAGGAGAGGAGGTCTTCCGACCCATAAAGGTCAAAACCTAAGAAGCCGAAAGACAAAGGGCTTCTCGCGAGCTCAGAGCCCGCGACCCTCTCCTCCCTACCTCAGGACGCCGACCTCTCTCTGAAGCTCGACCGACCTGAATCCTCCTCCCTTGGGCACAGGAGGGAGGCTGCTGCCAAGTTTTGTGAGGGTGTCCAATTTCCTGACAGCCCGGCACCTCCAAAGAAGTTCTAGTTGCAGACAGACTCCTACCAGGAGTTCTGTGTCCGTTATGTTGAGGTAGACCTCTCGGAATTCATGTCTTCTAATCTTGACTCCTTTTTCCTAACTCTTGACTTTCTGTTCTCAGGGGATGGGCTTCTTCAACCGCCTTCGGTTGGAGTATGAGGCTGAGCTAGCCCGCATCAAGTCCCTGTGGTACAAGGATAGTCATGCCCTTACCATTGAGATGGGCATGCGCAGTAAGGCGGGCAAGATGGCCAACGAGAAGAACTTTGAGCTGAAGGACATGGCTCGGAAGGTCGCTGAAGTGGAGGTCAAGAATGAAGCTCTCGAGGCATCTTGGTCCCAGGCCCTTAGGGAGCGCAAAGCCACTGAGAAATAGGTCTAGAAGAAGATGGAGGAGATTGAGAAGAGACTGTCTGAGGCCAAGACTAGCGCCGACAACCTCTTCAACGAGCTGCAGGAAGCCGGCAGTAAGGCCCAAGAGGAGGAAGAGAGGACAGATGCCAGGCTGGAGGCAGCAGAGAAGAAGTTCTCCGACCTGTCATGGCGTTTCGACTGTGCTGCTAAGGCTCATGAGGAGACAGTAGCCCGCCTCAAGGCACAAATTGACAGGGCACCTTGGAAAGCCTCCAAGAAGGCTAGAAAGGAGGTCACCGCTAAATACAAGGCCCGATTTCTGAAGATTGAGCGGGCTATTGAGGACGCCAAACTTGTGTAGGAGAACGCTCTTCTGCAATCTCAAGCCCACGCCCGAGCTGAATTTATCGACAAAATCATGGAGAGCAAGGCCCAAGGGACTGAGCCGACCTTAACGCTGAGAGGGAGGTTATGGCGACAACCCTTAAGGACTTTGCCGATGAGCTCAATCAGATGGACATCATTCAGCTCGATCTTGCTGAGGACCTCCGGGTTTCCCCGGTATCAGACAGCTCTAGAGGGTCCTCCCTGGCTTGCCTGCTGGCTCTTACCCCTGCTCCTGCTGAAGTAGAGGCTTCCTCTGCTGCTGCTGGTCCCTCCGAGCTCCCCGTGGTGCAAGCTGCTTCTGCCTTGGTCTCTTCTAAGGTTTGGATCTAATGTTGTCGTCATCTCCCCACATGTCGCCTCCGAGCTCGCCCAAGACTAGGCCGCCTGTGGCCTTGATATTTTTCTTTGTAATCTGTTTTGAACTTCTTCCAGCTTTTGTTGGTGCTTCTGCTTTTCCTTTGTCTTTTTTCTTGAACTTAGTCTCTGGTGCCCGAGAGGGCTTTCATCCAGCTTTTTTTTTGAACCTTGACTACTTGGCGCCCGGGAGGGCTTTTATCCAACACTTTAAGTTAAGATTCTCTCTTCTGTCTAGACTCAAACCATCCAACCTTCTCGGCAGTTGGTATGAGAGTTAATCCAATATTAAGCTCATTGATTGCTGTTGTAATAGGAATGTAGGTGTATTGTTTGTTTATCTCCCGTGACGAAGTGTTGGCTCCATCTTAATGAACTCTATGTTTCCTCGCCACATTTCTCCTTTTTGTGCTTCTGCCCTCTTTCAACATTGTGTTGTCGTCTTCATGCAACACTCTCAAATGGTTTCAAGATCAGGTGAGGTCGCAAGTGTATGATCATCAGAAAAACTTGTGGAAGTAGGATTAGCGCTGCTGTCTTCTTGAGAAGGAAGCCAAGTTGGAATTTGAAAAGCCATAAAAGGGTTAACAAAAAAACTGCAAAATATCCAAGTGAGGAAAGAGTTTCAGATCTGGGGGAACTGCCCGAGCTAAGAACAGGTGTTCCAATTCGTTCCTGATCTGCTCAAGAATATGACCTGCTCAAGAATACCGAAAGCAACGCTGTAGGTGAAAGATTTGGATGTTGAAGTACTTTCTTTTTGTACATCTTGACCTCAATATTTCTTTCCCTTTTGGTGTTTGGTGTAACGGTGTGCTAACGGGAGAAAGTTGTTTGGAAGGAATGTTTCTTCCAACCACAAGTTTTGCGACTTGCGGAACGCGAGGGCCCCCTCATTGAGTTCACTCTTATCTTTAGTAGCGAACATAGGAGCGAGGAATGTCCCCAGCTTACCCTGTTTCAGGACTTGGCGCTTGCGCGCAGCGCGCTGCTGGCTTACCCCGTGTCACACTCAAGGCCTCCTACCTAAGTAGAGAGGAGACTCTTAAGTAAAAGAAAGAGTTTCATTCTTGACCCTTGAGTGTCTTGCGGACATGGTCCGGCTATCCTTTAAAGGTATGCTTAAGTCATACCGGGATGTGAGGAACCGTACAAAAGGCTGCCTTTCCACACCCATGTTGTCGTTTCACCTAGGCACTTATGAGAAGCGCGCAACTAGCTCGGAGGTTAGAGAACCTGGCCAGGGAGCCGACACGACCGAGCTTTGTGAAATGAAAATGAGTCGAAAAGCGAATAAGTCAAAGAATGTGTTTTTTATTATAGCAGTTGTACCCGAAACGGACTGCCTACGTACCCCGGAGGGATCAAGCCTTTTCGTAGTTCAATTACATTGAAGCCCAAAGGGCTTATGGTTTTTTTTTTTTGAGAAGGACCCGACATGAAATTTAGCTGTAGTATGTCTTCAAGTTCGCCGAGCTCCACGGACGAGGCTCCGGCGTCCCATCCATGCGGAGGAGTTCGTACACCCCGGGATGCAATGTCTTGGCGATGCTATAAGGGCCTTCCCAACTGGCGCCGAGCTTGCCAGCCCGGTACTCGGACGTGTTCTGGACCACTCGCCGGAGAACCAGATCGCCTTTCTGGAAGGTGTGTGAACGGACATTCTTATTGTAGTATTTGGCGACTTGGTTTTGGTAGGCTTGAAGGCAGACGAAGGCGAGCTCCCGCTGCTCTTCCATCGTGTCCAAGCTCATCCTGAGTAGCTCGTCGTTGGTTGCGACATCCTCGGGGAGGACCTAGCGACGGAGTGTGGACACTCGTACTTCGGCGGGGATCTTTGCTTCAACGCCATACACAAGGGAGTAAGGTGACTGCTGGGTGCTACGATGTGGCGTGGTGTGATGTGACCAGAGCACTCCGTCCAACTCGAAAGCCCAACTCCCCTTCTTAGTTGCCAATCGCTTCTTAAGTCCTTCGATAATGCGTCGGTTCGTAACCTCAGCTTTCCCGTTGCCTTGAGGATTGTGGGGGCGTTGAGTACCGGATAGCGATCTTATAAACGGAGCAATAATGCTCAAAGTCCTTGGAGGTGAACTTTGGGCCATTATCCGTAACAATCGCATACGGGATGCCATGATGGCACAAGATGTTCTTCCATAAGAAGTCAATGACTTTCTTATCCTTGATCGTTGCGTAGGCTTCTGCCTCTACCCATTTGGAAAAGTAGTCAGTAAGGACAAGCAGGTATTGCTTTTTGTCGGACTTGGGCAGCGGGTCGATGATGTCCATTGCCCACTGCATGAACGGATATGGTGTCATAACTGACTTCATGAGCTCGGTCGGCTGATGGATGACGGGGGCATGCCGTTGGCACCATTCACATTTCTTTGCATAAGCCAGACAGTCACGCTCCATGGTCGGCCAGTAATAGCCTTCCTTGCGTATCTTCTGCGCCAGCGACCTGCCGCCGACGTGGTTCCCGTTGACGCCTGAGTGGACTTCCTGGATTATTTTCTTGACCTCATCACCATGCACAACACATAGATAGACGCCTGTGTCGCTCCGGCGGAAAATCTTGTCTTCAAATAACATGTAGCGCGCGCTCTATTGCTTCAGCTTCCGAGCTTGCCACTTGTTAGGTGGGAAATCTCCGTTGGCGATGTAGCTTTGTATCTCATTTTGTCAGCCTTTCCCTTCGCCAATTCCTTCTAAAGCGGCGGCGCCGGGCTCATCCCCAAGATCGTCCTCGTGAAGGGCCATGGTCTGCGGCAAATCTGGCAGATCGCTGGGAGCTCCCGAGGTCGGTGCCTTCAGGATTTTGCTAATACTCGATTCGGCCAGGGTTTCGACTGGAATTGTGCGGCTCAGGCTGTCAGAAGCGGAGGCCAGCGCGGCCAACGCGTCGGCGATGGAGTTTTCATTCCGTGGCACCTTGGTCAAGGAAAACTCGTCAAATCCGGCTACCTCCGTTTGCACCAGCTTCAGATATGCGGTCATGCGGTCATCCCGAGCTTCATACTCCCCATTAAACTGGTTTGCAATGAGTTGGGAGTCGCAGAAGACGCTGATCCGTGCTGCGTGAACTGCCTTGGCTAAATGTAATCCCGCAAGCAGAGCCTCGTACTCCGCCTCGTTGTTGGAGGCTGGGAATGTGAGGCGGAAGGATTGCTCTATCGTTTCACCGGTTGGTGAAACGAGTTGTACCCAATGCCAGACCCCTTGGTGGAGGAAGAGCCGTCTAGGTGCAGAGTCCAGGTACCTGGAACTTCTGTGTCCGGGCTCAACTTTGGGGTAATTTCGACGATGAAATCTGTCAGGACTTGCGACTTTAGCACAGTTTTGGGCTTGTACTCGATTTCATATTCGCTATGTTCGATCGTCCACCGAGCTAGGCGCCCTGACTGTGTTGGGCTGTGAAGTATGGTGCGGAGCGGGTGATTGGACAAGACAGCTATGGAGTGAGACTGGAAGTATGGGCAGAGCTTTCGTGCTGACGTGACAACGGCTAACGCTAGTTTCTCGGTTACCATGTACCTGGTCTCGGCATCCATCAGAGATTTGCTAATATAGAAAATGGGCTTCTGCTCGTTGCTCTCTTCGCGCACCAAGACCCCGCTGACCGCCGCGCTGGACACTGCAATATAAAGATATAAAACCTCGCCAGTTTCCGGTTTGGACAGTATCGGTGGTGTGGTAAGGTACGTTTTCAGTTGAGTGAACGCCTCTTCACATGATTCGTCCCATTCAAACTTCTTGTTGGAACGAAGTTTCTGGTAGAACGGGAGACACTTGTCAGTGGAGCGGGAAATGAACCTGCTCAAAGCTGCTATGCGTCCAGTGAGTCATTGCACCTCCCGCATTGTGGTAGGCGACTTCATGTTCATGATAGCTGACAACTGCTTGGGGTTGGCCTCTATTCTACGCTGAGTTACTAGGTACCCTAGAAACTCGCCTGAGGTGACGGCAAAGGTGCACTTGGTCAGATTGAGCTTCATACCATATTTGTTGAGGACGGAAAAACATTCGCGCAAGTGACCGACATGATCGTTCTCCCGCAACGACTTGACCAGCATGTCATCGATGTACACTTCCATCGTTTTGCCGAGCTGTTCGAAAAACATTTTGTTCACCAACCTTTGATACGTTGCACCAGCGTTTTTGAGGCCGAATGGCATCACCTTGTAACAGTAGAGTCCCCGGTCGGTCACGAAAGCTGTCTTTTCTCTGTCATCCGGGTGCATGAGTATTTGGTTGTACCCGGAGAAGGCGTCCAGGAAGGAGAGTAGCTGGTTCCCAGCTGTTGCTTCGACCAGCCGGTCTATGTGTGGGAGAAGGAAACAGTCCTTTGGACACGCCTTGTTGAGGTCGGTGAAGTCCACGCAAACCCGCCATTTGTCGTTCTTCTTTTTGACTACCACCAGGTTGGCTAACCAATCGGGGTATTTGACCTCGATGATGGAACCCGCTTTGAGTAACCGTTCTACCTCCACGTTGACTGCCTCTGCTCTCTCTGTGCCGAGCTTCCTCCGCTTTTGGCGGACAAGTTTGTAGGTTGGGTCCACATTGAGCTCGTGGAATGTGATGTCCAAGCCAATTCCTGGCATATCGTCTATTGTCCAAGCAAACGTATGCTTGTTTGCCTTAAGGAATGTTACCAACTCCATGAATATTTCTTTCTCCAGATTTGCCCCTACTCCAACGCAGTCATCAATGTTCGAGTTTGCTTGCCTGCTGTAGCTTTTTATTGACCGGACCGTGTCGTTAAAGAATGGGCTTGGTCCCATAATCATATTAATCCGTTTCCGAGCTGTTGGTGGCTCTGTCCTTCCAGACTGTTGGGTATCCCGATCTCGCTTTGGTGGTTCCATGTCGTTGTGTGGGTGTTCTCCCTCTCGGTCCTCGTTCTTCCAAGCTAGCTCCTCTGCCTTGTACTTGTTAAACAAATACTGCTTGAACCCATAGCATTCCTCTGTCGTGTGACCCAAGGTGTTATGGTATTCGCAGAATTTGTCTGAAGTTCTGGGTCCGTCACTTCGGGTCCAGGTGTTGGACCTGGACTTGTAGTTGGAGTTGGACCCCGAGTTCCTTTCGGACCCTTGGGAGTTAGATACTTGGAACGACCTGTGCTTGGAATTGCTTCCTTCAGATCGGTGCCCGCCGGAAGATCGCTTGTTATCCTTCTCGTCTTTGGGCTTCTCTTTGGATGTTGTATTTGCCGAGGAGGCCTGCTTTTCCGCGTATGCTTTCTTTTCGTCTTCAATCTCCATGAACCTTGAAGCTCGGTGGAGGGCGTCATCCAAGGAGGTAGGTCGGTTGAGCATTAGGTCTTCCCGGAGACGGGAATTGTACCAAAGGGCATTACGCAAAGCCGCGATGCCTGTCTCGTCGCTGACGACCACATTAGAGATGACCGCTTTGAACCTAGATAGGAACGATCGCAAGGACTCGTCTTTCTTCTTGGTCATTGCCAGAGGTCGGCATCCGAGGCGCCCTTCTCGATGAACATCGAGTAGTGCTTGATGAAAGCGGTTGACAGTTCATTGAAATTGTCGATCGAATTCGCCTTTAGGCGGGAAAACCAATTCAAAGCTGCCCCGGAGAGGTTTTCGACGAAGAGCTGGCAGTATCCGGCGTCTTTGTCGGCTTCATTGAATTTGATCCGACCCATTGCGATACAGAACGCGGTCATGTGAGCTCGGGGATCGGTTTTTCCCTCGTAGGGCGCAATCTTGAGTTTGATGCTCGGGATTACAACTCCTACGATCCGACTTGTGAAGGGCGTTTGTTGAGTTTCCTCAATGACTCGGTGAACTTCTGGTACCGAGCTAGTGGCCTTGTGGATCTGGGACTGCATAGTCCGCAGCTCGGCGGTTGCCTGGGCGAGTGTCTGCTTTAATGTTTGCAGCTCGGAATCCGCATGGGTGGGCATCCCTCCCAAGGCCGAGTCCTGTTGGCCTTGATCCCGATCGCCCGACCTCCGATCGGCGGGGGTTTCCCCATTGCCAGGTCGGGTTTCCAGAGCACGGAGTTATCGTGGAGAGACCGGGGCGATGGAGTTTATCCTCGCGAGCTGAGCAGCCTGGGCTTGCGCCAGCTCTTCTAGCCGCTGGTTTGACTGCCGATCTTGTTCTTCTTGTCTCGCGGTCCGTTCCAACAGTAGGGCGAAGACACTACGCATGTTTTCCGGGACCTGGTCCAATGCCAACTGAACATCGAGAGTTGGGTGCACTTGCTCCTGCTCCTGAACCCCGGTAGTCTGATCGACGTTGTCGCCGCCATGAACTCCTAGGAGGATTGGGCTGGTTTGTTCATCGGCTCCGTTGTTGCCTGACATGCTGTCCTGAAAGAAAAAAGAAAGAAAAAGAGGCAAAGATAACAAAACAAACGCACACCAACTTACGTGGAATCTGATGTAGCATAGCAGAATCCCATCCTCCTTCTAGCGCCAATTGTTGGATCTGAAATCCACACAGAATACGGGGTATGCGATTTGTGACAAAATATGAGAAAGGGACTGTATTCTTATTGATTTTTATCAGAATGATTTAAACGATTACAAGCTAAGAGTTTGCTAGCCAAAATCGGATCCCTTTTCCTAAGCTCCTCTTTCTCCTCTTATACTTTTTCCACCTCGTAACTGCTCCATTATTGCGCTTTAATTCTCCCTATTAATGCTTGATTCTTCGGTTTTTATTCTCCCATAGCTTGAGTCAATCGGGCCTCTTCTTCTTCTTACGATTTCGGCCGAGTTCCCCTTAATAGGCCTCCATGGCCCATTGGCATTTCGGTTCCTTAACTGAATCTCGGGTCGGTTTACTCCAAACCGGGTACGGTGAGTACCACCTCCACTACGGGCGAGTCTTTCTCATTCTCGCATGCTCTTGAATGATTCAAAGAAGACCGAGCTACGTGTTGGATGTGCGCCAACGAATACTCTTTCCACACGAGTCAAGAGCTTAAACCAAGTCTCACGTAACGCTCCCACGTACGGGATCGAGAAACCGCATCCCCTCAACTATATATACAACCTCTTGCTTTGTTCATTCTCAACATTTTGTGTAACAATCCAAAACCACCTAAAAGGCCATCCATTTCAAAATTTTCAGCGTAAGCTCATATGACTCTTTTTTTTTATTTTTTAAACTCTAGCTTCATTTCCACTCTTTTTTATTTAAAGAATTATCATCCCATATAATTTTTTTCATCACTCAAATCTTAAACGAAGCTCTACTAAAATTACTTATCTACCACGAAAACAAAAATTTTGAACGGTAAGTTACCACGAGAGCCGACATAAATTATCCTATTTCCCTCTTTTTTCTCTTCTCGAGCATTTCTTTCTCTTTGTTCTCTCCGCTCGTTGCTTCGATCACAATTCCAGAACATTAGTAGATAGATCGTCAAGGCAAAGCAATAGCCGTTGTTCACGTCGCAATTAGGGTTCGGACCACATCGGAAATCACTTATCTACCACGAAACAAAAGTTTTGAACCATCGGTTACCACGAGAACCAACGAAAAATCACCCCATTTCCCTATTTCTCTCTCTCTTCTGGAGCATTTCTTTCTCTTCACTCGTTGCTTCGATCACAAATTCGAGAGCACTAGCAAATAGATCGTCAAGACAAAGTAGCAGTCGTTGTCCATGTCGCAATCAGAATTCAGACGCACTCGCAATCGCTATATGAAGTTTCATGTGACTTAAACGCGCCACTTTGCACGTTAGAGCCTCTGCCGGACCACCCTCAAATTATCGTCGTCGTCATCAGATTTACCTTTGATCTCCTATGTGATTCAGGCCATTCTACTAGAGATTCGAAAATTAAATTTAAAAGAAATCTAAAGCTTACGACTATATTAGGATTTACAAACTAAAACACGTTGTATCTCTTTCTCTCTCTTAATCATCAATAAAGAATATCTTCCTCCTATTGCACTTTATTATGTTATATCTTGCTTATGTGGTGTTACAAAAAACTTTACCCAAAACTATCCTTAACAGGCACGTTGTAACCATTAACGAGATTGACGTCGTAGAAATCGAGATTTCTAGCGTTGTTGAATGTGAATTATACTAGTGTAACCAGAAGAGTTGGCTTCAGAATTGGAGCACTCGATTCAGGACGAAGCACAGTCACCGACTAAGCAAGTGAATTTTCTTGTGGTGGTGTTTGATTGCAAAGCATATCAGTCTATATGCGAAAATTCATTTTGGTATCGGAAAAGAAAGTGCATAAATTTTAAAACGGATAAATTTTTTTGTGTATCTTATGGTTAGTTTGTTTATATTTGAATTTATGAAAATGAAAATTAATGAAGGTTAAAACTAAGAATTTAAAAATTATTTAGTTAGAAATATAATTGAATTAATGATTAAAGATAATATCATTACTATTAAGCTAAAAGAAATTGTTAGATCAAAATATTGACCTTTTTCTCGTTTTCTTATTATATTCATTTAAAAATGATGTAAATTCACAAAATTAATCAAACAAAAACAACTAAGTTTATCATCAAAATTCACAACCGTTTATGGAAACACATAATATTCAATATAATTCGCACAATGTTTGGATACGGCATCTTAATATAATTTTTGTCTATCATACTAGTTGAACCGGTTTGAATCACCGAACCTTTTTAATTGTTTTAATGATTTTGTTGACAAATAAAAAAAAAGAAAAGTTAGTTGAACCAAGCAATATTATTTTACAATATAATTTAGTTGCATACAACCACATACTAGTTATCCAAAATTAGATTTTGTACTATTCTACGTTTTTGTGTAGTTCGTGGTTGTTTTATATTATGATAATTACTTAGTTTCTTTGATAGTTTAATTACAATGCGAGAAAATCCATGTTCGTTGCTCATTTGGAAGTTGACCCAGAACTACACATTAAAATAGAATACTGTGGGAATCGAAATTCTCACTGTCATTGATATGTGGTTCACGGATTCTGTAGCCAAAGATCAACNAAACTGCGAAGACAATAAGACAGAAATCGTGAGTAAATTAGATAACGAAATATGAAATAGATTGCGAAGCAATATGGATTAACGGTGAACAAGTAAATGGATTCGTAAGATAAATTAACGTGAATGAATACAGAGTGAAAATGAGAACAA
>OVAN01014345.1:0-11892 GCA_900406275.1 Anastatica hierochuntica | reverse complement strand
TGAAAAAAAAAAAAAAAAAAAAAAACATAAGATACGGCTTAATTATAAAATTTAGATACATAAGAGCCGTATCTTCTTCTTTTCCTATTTTTGTTTTATTTTTAATTATAAAATTTTTAAGAGACGTGGGTTTAGAACCCACGTTAAAGATGGCCTGAGGACCTTAACATGTCTCTTATTTCATGAAAGTCAAAGAAACATGATATTGTTAGCCATAGTAGAAAAGAAGCATAATATAGAAGTTTGGCGCAAGCATCGTGTGAAATGGCCTAGTGTCAATAAATGATGATTGCTCTTCATCTCAAGACTAGTTCAACAAACCTGTTTTATGATAACAAATCAACAATATTTCTAGCTACAAATCATGTGTTCCACGAAAAAACAAAGCATGTTGAGATTGATTGTCATACAGGAAGAGATCACATTATATTAGGATTCTTTTTTTGTGATAAAATTATATTAGGATTCTTTTTTTTCTTTTTTTTCGCCAGAATCCTTTTGTCATTAAGTAAGCGGTACAAGATTCTCCCCAACGGAGAACCCAAAAAGACTTGCCGGTCTCACAAGGGTAAAAAAAGGTAAAACGTGCTATCGAATTACGAATAAATCGAAAAGCACGGAAACCAAACATTACATCCGATAAGAATGATAAGGTCAAATAGTAAAAAAAACTCCAATAAACTTGCAAGAGAGTAGTCGAAAGCTCCATTCCATCCAATAAGCACACGATTGTCACTGCTGAGATACTACTTTGTCGATATAGTAAGTTTTCATATACTTAAAAAATGGAAAATGAAACTAATATTAACAATTGCATTTAAGTAAAAAAAGTTCAAATACCACCAATAACACAAGACTTAACTCATATTATAGACTAGAAAGTTTGAAAAAAACTACATATCATATAAGATAAAGCATAAAATTGAAAGACTATTTCTATAGACGTATTAATTATGTGGGTATAGAAATTTAGCAACTTCAAACATCAACTAAATAGAAATTTGAAATTTACATATGCATAAATACATAAATATTAAAAGTATTTATAATATATAACTAGACGTATTGATCCAACTCTGGAAGGATTAGAAGCTCACGAGATCTGAACCTCCTAATCAACAAAAGAAAAAGTAAATGAAGGTATTCCAAACAATGACATGGACCTCTTCCATGTACAGTCACAATGATGTAGTTGGATGAATAAACATTCAACCTTAAAACAAATGAAAAGGGGGAATTCATGGACAAATAATATAAAGAACTTGAATGAATGGATACTAAACTCTAATGCAAACATACTTACATGACTCAAGAACGTTTTTTTCATCTTCTATTGAAACAAGAATACATTGCTGCAAAATTTTAATCGTTGTAAGAGACAAATGAAATATGGTTCAAGTATTTTTTCGGAGTAAAACAAATACTAAAAATCAAGATCCGCTAAAATCGGAGGAAATCACAAAAATCAAAATTTAAGAGACGGATATCTGCTCCGCTCCAACATAAATATATACATATATATATATGAATACATGTATATATATAATTAAATGTGGTATAAATTATGTAATTACTATCTATACTTATAATTTAAAAAATTTTATTTATTAAGTTACTTATAAATTTTTAAACCGAGAAATGGTAAAGTTTATAAAAATATAATTTTATTAAATTTTGTTCTTGCTAATATTTTTTTAGCTAATTTTAAAATTTGATAAACATATGATTTCACTTATTTTTCTTTGTAAGTTTGTATTATGTACAAAACTATATTTCCAAAACAATTTTTTTTTACTTGTATTAAACAAAACCGATTAGATATCCACATATATCGGTAAATATCCGCAAATATTTCGGATACAATTTTTATGGATATTTGTATTTTTTGAAGCAAATCAAACCGAAAAATTAGATATTCGTATTAAACAGAGCAAATAATAAATACGGAAAGTTATGAAGATATTCGCTCCGCGTGTCTACCCCTATTGTCAAGTTCACAAGACTATTTTTCATATCCATCTAAATTTCTCTAACGGAGTTTGAAATATGGTTCATGTCATTAAACCATCTTTCGAATTACTAAGCTTCAGGTGAAACTAAATCAACATGAGGCAAGTGTTGCAAGTTTAATACCTCAAAGGAAACATACGATCGTAATATAGAACTGGAACCTCACAACAATAGATGATGATGATTCTGTCCATTACCCTATAACCTAGTGTGTGAATCTGCGAGGTGTTAAGAAGAATAATGAGATGACGCGTGGATCGGAGAATCTCGTTTATTTGAAGACAAAATCAACCATGTTATTATATACATAAGATGTTATATTGCGAGACGTGAACACAATGTTTTTAGGGTAGATAATCAAAAGAATGAAAAATGTTCTAACTTCTCTTTAGAGTTTTCTCTCTCAAAAAATACATGTTTTTCAATGTTAAATGGCTTCCTCTATTTATAGCACAAATACCTTTTGGATTCTTCTTATTTCAACGTCGCCTTCGGTCTTTGGGATCAACACTTCGACGTGGCTCGTGATCGGCGAGATTCTTGCTACGAGGTCAGATTATCATTCGTATTGTCGGTTATCAGGCGGACCATACCTTGTCATCGAAGCGTTCAGCGGATCTTCAAACTTTAATCAACAAGTGTCAGATCATGACCTCATGAATCTGTGAGACCATATTGCATGTCATCTCCGCGCTCTGCTGCATCTCCCATGCATATTTAATGCGACCCCGTACAATGATGTCACTTTCTCGGGAGTCTGCTTCTACTGAGGCATGGCGAGATGGGTCTCGTGATCGAGTCGGACCCACTTCGATATTCGGCGTGGGCTATTTAATCAGCAATATAACCCAAGTCTTTTGAAGTGGGTTTGGCTACTGGAGGTGCGAGGCCCACCCCCAACCGATACCATATCCATTATGGCTTTTTTGGGAAGTACAACCTTCGGAGCAATTGGAAAACATTGAGAATGAATTAGAAATCTATCAAGAACGAGAGAGATTTTAAAGGGACTAGAGATGTCAATTGGTCCGTCCAGAGTCCATTTTAGATGTTAACACTGGATCATTAATTTTGGATCCACTTTTAAATGGGCAGATTCATAGACGCCCAATAAAATTGATAGTTAATTTTTTAATTCTGAATTTAAAACTAATTTTATCATTATTGTTTATATTTTATTTAAATATTTCATGCACACATTATTCGCAATGGTATTCTATCAAAGTCAATATTTTCCAGCTAAAACCGTGATTTCCGTTAAACCGTGATTTCCACTAAAACCAAAATTTTCCTAGAAAACGTGATTTTCCCCCACAAAACTTGATTTCTTGCAAAAATCGCAATTTACCACCAAAACTATGATTTTCCGCCAAAATTGCATTTTCCAGCCAAACCTTTTATTTTTCCGTCAAATTCGCGATTTTTCCACCATGATTTTCCCGCTAAAACCGTAATTTTTCCACAAAACCCGACTTTCATCAAAAATATCAGAAAATATCCGAAAATATATTCAAAAATACCCGAAAATATCCGATAATATCAGAAAATACCCGAAAATATCCGATAAAATCCGAAAATACTCGAATGGTTACTTAATTCAAATGGAACCGAACCGGAACCGGAACCCAACTGAAATACTTTAGGAACCGAAAGAACGGAGAACTGAAATAATCGAACCAAAATCGAACGGGTAAACGAACGCCCAGGTCTAGTAAGAAAGACTTTGAAGTTAAAGTATACATTGGTCGTTACAAATTACAAAAAGGAGAGATACATAATTAATTAGAGATTGATTTTGGTTTGTAATGCAAGCAACTGTTGTTAATGTTTTGTTCTTTTATGTGTTAAATGCCTAAAAAATCACCAACTTTCAATTTTTGGTCATTTAAAGCCCCAACTTACACTTAAGCCATTTTAAACCTCAACTTTTCAAAATTGGTCATTTAAATCACAAACTTTCGTTGACCAAGCCAAAAAAGATCCAAGGAAAGTCAACCGTTAAATCTGTTATAACTTCCGTTAAATCCAAAACGACGTCGTTTTGAAAACACTGAAACCGACGTTGTTTTGGGTTAAATCGAAAATAAAACTTACGACAACAAANTTCAAAATTGGTCATTTAAATCACAAACTTTCGTTGACCAAGCCAAAAAAGATCCAAGGAAAGTCAACCGTTAAATCTGTTATAACTTCCGTTAAATCCAAAACGACGTCGTTTTGAAAACACTGAAACCGACGTTGTTTTGGGTTAAATCGAAAATAAAACTTACGACAACAAAACTCGAACCCCCTACCTCACACACACTACACACATACATTACCAACTTAGCCAGTTAACATTCCTGTACATTCTTTATGCACACATCTATATATCTATATAGTTTCGTTATTATATAAATTAGTTAAAAAATTTAATAAATGAGTTTGTTTAATAAATTAGTTTGATCAATAAAATAATTTATTAATTAATCAAATCAAATAGTTTTGAAATTCAGTAATAAACTTTAATATATTAATTATTTTTATATTTAATATCCAAATATATAGAAAACAACCAAAAAATAATAAACAAACTATCCAAAAGTACCGAAAAATACATTAAAAATCCGAAAATAATAGCAACTACCGAAAATATTAGGAAAACTTACCGATTTTTCATCAAAATACTCGAACCAAAACGATTTTCATGTTAATTGTAAATATTTGGACATGCATTATTTAAATTAGTTTTGAAATAGCTTAATTATTAAAATCATTAAAATTACTGAATTTCAAAACTATTTTATTTAATTAATAAAATTAATTTACTGATCAATTTATTAAACCAACTAATTTATTAAATTATTAAACTAATTTGTATAAATAACGAAACTAATTTTTGGGTTCTTATATAGTCCAATTTCATTTTTTTTTTAAATTACTGAATTTTAAAATTAAATTATTAATTTAATTAATTAATAAATTATTTTATTGATCAAACTAATTTATTAAACAAACTCATTTATTAAATTTTTTAACTAATTTATATAATAAAGAAACTATATAGATATATAGATTTGTGCGTAAAGAATGTATGAGAATGTTAATTGGATAAATTGGTAATGTATGTGTATAGTGTGTGTGAGGTAGGGGGTTCGAGTCTTGTTGTCTTAATTTTTATTTTCGATTTAACCCAAAACGACGTCGTTTTGAGTGTTTTCAAAACGACGTCGTTTTGGATTTAACGGAAGTTATAACAGATATAACGGTTGACTTTCGTTAGGTCTTTTTTGGATTGGTCAAGGAAAGTCTGTGATTTAAATGGTCATTTTTGAAAAGTTAAAGTTTAAAATGGCTTAAGTGAAAATTGGGGCTTTAAATGGCCAAAAATTGAAAATTGAGGATTTTTTAGACATTTTTCCCGTTAAATGCCTTTTCTTCAAAGGATTGAAAAAGAAAAAAGTATCTATACTATAATTAATAAGTTTTTATATAAAGGAAAAATAATTATTAATATAACGCCTGAAAATAATAACTAAAAACATATTACTTTAAAAAAATAATAAAATAATTTCGTCTGATGGTCTAAAAGTTTAATGGTTACTAAACATAAATTATCTTTTTTTTGTAGATTATCAGATATAAAGCTTTAAGAGGGTCTTTTTATAAATAAAGCTTTAGGAGGTTTCAAAGTGTGGTAGACAGAATTGTTCGTTGTAATTTCATTTGTTGCGGAGAGAGCTTGTCAAACGAGAATGTCGTACATGTCGAACCGTCCATCGTAAATTTTAAGGGTTACAAGAAGAGTTATATCGTAGAGTTTTTTGTGAAGTTGTTTATGCTGAAAATAGCAACCAATGGCTCATCATTTGTAAATGGAATTAAAATTAAAACTAGAATTTTACCCGCGTTATACGCGGGATTATGGTTTTTAATATTTAGTGAAAGATTAAAATTTTAAAATAATTAAAACATATGATGCTATTTTTTCAAAAAGTGGTCTTAATTAACCCGAGATAAATTGAATCATACTTATCTTTTTGAAATAATTTCAATTCTAACAATACAATAAGAAAACTATAACATGTTTTAAAAAGAAAAATAAATTTTGAAAAAATAATTATAGTTAAAAAGTGTATTTGGCAAGAGGTTTAACATGGTTTTAGAGACACTAATTATATTATACTAATTTTTAAAGAATTTATATTTATCACGAAAATACAAATTTATGTTAAGCTTAAATCATACATTTTTATAGTAGTATCCGTCTCAATTAACCTGCAGTAGTATCATATTTTAAAAAAAAGTAAATTTCAATTAAAACCGTTTATGATAAACTATTAGTTATTTATATATTATAATTAAAATATATTTCTTAGCTTTTTATTATTTCTACTTTTATTTTTTCAAAAAAATCAAGAGTTTCTTTATTACTTTTGTTTTAGATTATTTTAAAAATAATCACTGTAAAAAAATTATTTGTTTTTTTTAAATAAATATAATTTTTTGGTAATTTTTTAAAAAAGATATCATGAGAATCTAAAATGAGATTTTTCCATTATCTAAACATGATTTAATTTAGTTTTGAATTATATATTGTTTCCAATGACATAAATTCTTACAAACTAAAAGTTATTTATCTAAATGTACTTCTCAAATAATAATATAGAGATATAAAATAATTTTATAATTTTTTTGTTTTCATCCGTGTCTAAAAAAATAATAATAAACAAAATGGTGACAAAAAATGGTCGTTAGATGGTGTTATATTGCGCCTGCTGTGTCGGTGCCATATACTCATTGTTAAAGGACATGTATTTATCCTTTTACTTCTCTTTTTCTTTTGTGGATACTAGGTAAATACCCGCACGATATTGCGGGACATTTTCATTAACTATCACATATTTGTATATGATTAAAATAACTATATAATATAAGTACATAAAACTTAATAAAAAATACACTAACTTCTAAAAGTTTCGGTCATTTTCGTTGATCCGTAATATGCTTGTACATTTTCACGGTGTCAAAAACATTTTTTTATTCAAATTGAGATTATAAATTTTTAAAATTTTGAATTATTTCTATGGATTTTCTAATCTAGTTTGGAAAACGTCGAGATTAATACAAATTGTGATATTTGGATTATCTCAAAAAATATTTTCGTACTTGTGTGGAAAGAAAGATACAAATAAATATTAGTAGACTATATATAAAAACTTTTAATCAAATTACTCAATACGAATGAAGTTGGAAAGATACCTTAATTAATGATATTTAATTTTAGTTGTTGAAACTTAAACATTTTTTATATAGAAGTGATATTATATTGATGTATTCATATTGGAAATGATGTGTTTTTATGTTTTATTTTGATTGGTCATATGATTTAAATATTTTTATGAGGTGTCAATTTCTCATAACATAAAATTGCTTAGGTGTCATGATTTGGAGAGTGTCTAGTATTATTATAGTATTGATCAGTTTTAAGTCGATTTTCAGGATTTGATTGCGAAGGAGAGAGAACACACAAAATGAGTTTTTAGTTTTACTGATTACTAGTTAATCGGTCCGCACCCTGTGCGGACATGAAAAATTTCTGAGGCTTCGAATGTTAACAGCGGGATATATATTACGGGATGGAAAATTAAAATGGTGGAGACGGTTTGTGTGCGGTTTATACGTAACAAACGTACAATGCGAGTAGGTGTGTTTTGTGCGAAATATATAATGTGGGATGATATTTGAATGGTAACAATCAAATATGCGGTACGAAATTTAAAATATATTAAATATTGAACGTTTATTTTAATAATTAAAAGTTTTGAAATAAATTTCTTCTTTTTTACAACCACATATTAATCATAAGTTGTATCCGAGATTTGGTAGCCAGATAAATTTCTTATTTTTTGGATAAAATACGTAAATTTAAAAGAGGGTTATTTGATTAGTTATTTAATATAATTTTAGAATAAATTAAAAATAATAATAATCTATTTAAACCACAATAAAATGGATGCATACAGAACGCACTATGTAGTTTATATCATATTCTAAAAATGCATCATATAAACCGTACATAACTTCCGAACAACTAAAATAAAAAGATTATTTGGGTAGAATTATAAAAATCAAATTCAAACCCAGTTACTCTCTTTGGATCGATTTCGGCGAATAAAAGTCATACATAAATAATCTCGTAGGAAATAATTTGATGTTGAAGCATTTAAAAAAAAGACTGAGAGTCAACAGTCTAAACAAACTGTTGGATTAAATTGATGTTAGTTTTCCAGAGCCATCAACAATTTTTTTGTATCTGTATGAATTTTGGATGTTTACCAGTGACACATATATATACAATTTAAAAACTTGTATCTCAAGGTTAATTTTGGTTTTTTTCTATAAAAAACGTTTAATACACAATCAATATACATTTCTATAAATATGTTTACATATATCATAATTTTCATAAAACGCGCGCGCGCACACACGCGCGCACACACACACACATATATATATATATAGACACAATTTTAAAAATTTGTAACTCAAGATTAATTATTGTTTTTATTAACAAAATATTTAATACACAATCAATATATTTCTGTAAATATTCTTTAATATATCATAATTTCCATAAAATTAACACACACACACATATATATATATATCCAATTTAAAAAAAAAAACGTGTAGCTTAAAATTAATAATCATTTTCTATAAATAAGCAATTTAATACACAATCAATATACATTTTTATAAATACTTTGAATTGATAGAAATGTAATAAATATTTTTCAAGTTGTAAAGATTTAAAAACGTATCAATTTTTATATGGAAAATTCTTATCAACTGATTTTTGAACCTTTTAATTTTGGTTCCAAAATTACAAAATGACAAAACGTATCAATATAAGATTACTTTGATTGTAAATAGTTCATAATATAATTATAGATTAGAAAATTATTAATTTATTAGTATAAATGGTTTTATATCAAAATTATTAATTTTTATAATTATTAATTTATTAGTATTATGTAAATCAAAATAATTATAAAGGAAAATTGAAGAATGAGAGAAATATAAAATGTCAAAATTTCCTTTTAAATATTTTTTTTCTTCTTGTCATATTATTATCGGCTCAGGACAAATGTTAAATGGCCCAACCAAAAAAAGAAAACAATTCTTAAATTCATAATCAAGCTTTTCACCGAAAATTTCAAATATATCAAATTTTCTTTAAAAACTTCCAAAATTTAATTTTTTTTGCTAACTTAAGAAAAATATCACTGCTTATAAACATTTATAATAACTTATACTGATTTTCTTTTATCAGTATTGATCTTATAAAAACATACATTTGTCTTATAACCACATGTACTTTATAAAGTTTCACAAAATGATTTATAAACAATCCAAATAAAAAATTTATAAGGATTCATAAATTTAATAGCTAGATTCTTGGAGACTCTATTAACCAAGAAGTCATCATCCGAGTCAGAGTTTACGAACAAAACCTGTAATACAATCATGATATTTTATTAGTTTACTCATTTGTTTTGAAAAAGAAGAAGTATATGCATAACTTTGTCATTGACACACAAAACTTACATTATCGTGTCGCGGACCACTAATTCCATCATTTACATAAAGAAATAATTTCGAATCGAGCCTACATACAATAGAGAAACCAAAACTTGTAATCTCGTATTAGTAACAAGAAAATATAAAATAACCTCATTTTATGTTCAACGTTCAAAATATCGACTGCCTACACCACTATATATATGGGTTCAAATCTTCTCCTTCAAGTCTTAATTATTAATAACATTATATATGACTTTCCTTTTTAATATAATACCAAGTCTAAACATATATTCAGAAATTAACACAAATTATATTTACTTTCTATAAATAATTGAGAGTTTAATTTCACGATATAAATGACTTGATCTTTGTAATTATTTTTTTGAGACTATTAAGAAAGATTGTCATATTATTAATTTACGTTTCTTAAATTATATTAACTGTATATTAATATTACCATATTTGAGATGTCTAAGATTTCGTTTATATATAATTTACGTCTTTAAGATTACCATATTTTATATTTCTAAATTAAAGAGATAACACCATAATATATTACATTATAGTATAACCATATATAGTTTGTACTATAGACATCGAATAATATACATCACCCTAATGCATTGCACACGTAATTAGGTTCATATTAAACATACGTTTCATTAATGTAAATTTTATATTATATACAATTTAATCGAATCCAATATGATTAATATAAAAATTAACTTCTATACCCTATACCCTAAAAATAACCCTAAACCATATACCCTAAACACAAAACACATTATCCAAACAAAATTTACAAAATATAAAATCAAAATGTAAAAAATATAAAATTTACAATATTTGTTTGAATAACAACTAAACCCTACAAACAAATATATTAAAACTATACCTTGAAATCAAAATCTATCATAGATTAATGTTATTTTTTATAAACCTTTTGCAATCTAATTGGTAAAATAAAAAAATCTTAAAAGTACAATCTAAGTTTAAGATTTTTATCAATTGCATGATCAATTCGGTAATAATGATTATTTACTATTTTTAATTTTGAATTATAAAAAGGGTGTTTGGCTATAAAAATTAAATTGATCATGGTTTAGTAGTCTTAAATGTGTGGATTAAAATAATTCAAAAATAAAAAGAAAATTTCTAATCTCAACAACCAATCAAATTATAATGATTACTTCTAAAATGGATGTATGAGTGACATGTGGACAAAATCACTAAATAGATTTCTCTTTTTAATATATAAGGAGGATTTTTGTTAAGGATAAAAGGCAGAACCGAGTTTGGATCTATAAACCAAATTGATCACCCTTTAAGATGAAACATAGTAAATAGTGACGTTTAACTGTAGATGATGGGCTTTAGGCTCGTAGCCTCTCGTGTGATGTTTTGGTAACACTGAACTTACACATCACATGTAATGAAGGAAATTCTCGTGTGATGTTTTGGTAACACTGAACTTACACATCACATGTAATGAAGGAAATTAATTTACCTGCAATCACGTAAAGTGCACATAAATAGTTGGAGTGAACAGAGCAATCCTCACAGACTAAATGAGAGAAAAATCTATCAAGAAACAACCAAGAATGTTTAGAAAATGACGAAAAAGCTAGAATTATTTCGAAGAGTGATACAAAAATTAGTATAAACTGAGAGCAAGATTGTTGGACTATGGTTAGGTACATTTGGATATATGAAGACAATGGAATTTGGGTGGATGTAGTGTTGTATTTATATACTAAGTCGATATTCTCCTACACATTAATTTAAAAAAAATTATGGAAAGAAATTAATACTATATCGTATAAATACTTACTATATATAAATCGACGGTTTCATATATGTAAGTTTAAATTTTCGAAGATTATAATTGTAATTAGATACTTTCATAATTTAATAATTCTTTAATTATGATATCAATATGTATTGATTATATTTTAATTACATTCCATGTTTATGTTTATTATGGGGATAATTATGTTATTAGACTTATTTATTTCCATAATTGGTAGACCAAAATAATAGAACAATATAATTGTAGTTTAATATTACCTTTTCATATAAAATTCATACAAAGAAATAAATTAGGTTACCTAAACTTGTAAAACTGTAAAATATATAATTATTAGCTCATGCGTATTAATTATCTTTTTTGTCGAAAAACATTAGAAAAAATAGAGAAAATTAAAACTCACAACCAATCAAATTAAAACGAATAATTCTTAAATCTAAGATTTCATTTATATATAGTTTACGTCTTTAAGATTACCATATTTTATATTTCTAAATTAAAGAGATAAC
>OVAN01014344.1:0-11694 GCA_900406275.1 Anastatica hierochuntica | reverse complement strand
CGTTTCGCAGAGAAGTTTGAGACGTAAATATGATACCAAATATTTATAAGTTTAAGATGAATTCATCTTTGGAAGAAGGGTCGTTTGCTTATATATATAGACAAAATATTTAGTCACTATTTTGCTACCAATCTCCGTCGTCGCTTAATTTTGTTACACCAACTTCTTTGTCATTTATAACGTGTTTTACCAACCAACATTGTGACTTTTTGCAACTATAACGTCACATACATATCTAGTTACGAAACATTCGTAAATTTGCAACTATTTTGTCACTCTTCCTGCAACTATAACGTCANACTATTTTGTCACTCCTTCTGCAAGTGCGTGATATGGTCTGAAAATAGTTGCACTTTTGCGACTATTTGTTGTTTACTCGTTAAATAGTCGCTAATTTGCGATGTTTTTCAGACTCTTCGTTATGGTCGTAATTTAACGACTATTTTATCTCACCGCATTTTTCCGTCGTTAAAGTGTCACTATGTTGACGTAAAATGGTTACTAAATTTGCGACTACTTATATGGTCGCAATCAACAGTCGCAAAAAGACAGTTTTCTTGTAGTGATAAGTGATGGCATCAACGAAAGGTGTATCTGCGTAGGAGTTGGGAGCGCTCTTGATAATCGGTGGAACTACCCCCGACAGACGCTTTATCATGTTCTCCATAGTTTCTAGCCTCCCCATTAGCATGGCTTCCACACCAAGAGCCTCGTTAGCGCTTTCCTCGTAGGGTTTGCTAGGGTCCGGGTGAGACCTGAGCTAGGAGTCTTATGCGTCCAAGCCTCCTTAACAATCTTCGGTGGCGTCTCGCCTAGGGTCTACATCGACGAGACTTTTCTCTTGAATCTGGCACACCTCTCCTCGTCCTCACCATCGTCTTCAAGTGTGTCGACATCTGTCTCCGCTATTAAGGCTTTGAGAACTGCGTTCTCGTCTTCTAACTCTTTTAGACGAGCTTCGTTTTCTTTCTGTTTCACCGTGATCAGCTCGTACTCCTGCAGCTTTACCGCGACCCGATCGTGCTCTTGAAGCTCCGCCGGGATCGCCGCGTCGTCGGCTGTCTCGGATACTTTTTCTTCGGTTGGATTCCCAGCTACTTCCTCGAACACGGATTCGAGGTGTCTGCTACCTCCTGGTTCGGATGAACTGTGGGATTCACTCATCTTCGATGTTTTGTTCTTGTTGAAATCTCACCCTCCTTCTAGTGCCAAACTGTTTCAAGGTTTTTTGGACATTCTTCGATGGAGAAGAAAAGGAACAAGTTATCGATGCTTTTAAGGTTTATGAGAGAAAAATGAAAGGTGAGGAAGATGAGCGAAAAAGAAACTAATTATTATATAAACGATTTTTTTATTGATCTTAAGAGAATCAAGTACAATAAGTGTGTTTCGAGTTAGGGTTTCAAATTATCTTATGGATAACTCCTATATTCGAGCTTATCATACACAAGAAATATTTCCCAAGATTCAGTTAAGGCATTTGTCCTTATCTCTTAAGATCTTAGACCGACTTTGGGGATATCCTCCCTACCTCGACTATGGCCTCGACTTGACGATGGTGTCCTTGGCTATGGCCTTGGTTAGCACCTAAAACTAGGGGGTTTATCTATGTCTCCTTGGTCTAGGCTATGACCGGACTCTAAGAGAATAAATTTACCCCCAACATTACCAACACGTTAGTATTTGAGATACTTTTTAATAAATAATTAAAAAATAGATTATTGATCTTGTTACAATTTGATAATATAATTACAATTATCATTGATAACATTCTCTAATATTGTGTCATTTTTTATGTATAATACGTCAGCTATCTTTATTTTCTTTTATAGATGTGTCAATCAAATTTAGATTATAATTGACAAAATTGTATAAGTAATGTTTGGGGGTTTTTTGGATGTTCTTCGATGGAGATGAACAAGAACAAGTTATCGATGGTTTTAGGGGTTTTGAGGGAGAGATCAAAGATGAAGGAGATGAACGGAAAAGAGACTAAGCTATTTGTAAACGATTTCTCTTTATTGATCTTAAGAAAATCGAGTACAATAAGTATGAGTTTCAAAGTCTCGAGGTCGGATCAAATCTCTTGAACTAGGATTCTTCCCCTTGTATTTATAGCTTTTCGAGGTACGGTTTCCATTTAGCTTATGGATAAATCCTATATTCAAGCTTAACATACAAAAGGAATATTTCCCTAGATTCAGTTAAGACATTGTACTTATCTCTTAAGATCTTAGACCGACTTAGGAGATATCCGCCTTACCTCAGCTATGGCCTTAGCTTGGCGATGGTGTCTTTGGTTATGGCCTGGGTTATCAACTACAACCATAGGGTTTATTTACGTCTCTTTGGTCTATGCTACAACCGGTCTCTNCCCCCAACAGTTGCCCCCCACTCTTCATTTTCCACATGTGGAATTTGAAGAGTAGATCATGTCTTAAGAGATTTCGGTTAATACCTTAGTGGTGGGATCGGCCTTATGTAAGTAATAAAAATAAGAAAAAGCTCTTGACATGGTTTCCGCTGCTATGGCTTCATCCTTGGTGAGTCTCATTAGCTCTTGGTGGGCCGCATGTTTTTTTATGAACTATGGGGCTTGAACTCCATGGTGTAATTTGGGCTTCTCTTTTTTTTTTGCCCATAACTGCTAGGGATATATATAGGCGGGAAAGTGATGATTCTTGGTCACTTCACTTTTTGCTTGCCTCCTCAAAGTCAGATTAGGGTTTTCTCTCGAAAGATCACCACTTCGTCTACTTTTTCCGGTAAGTCTTTAGCGCATTTCTAGTAGATTTGGCTTTCTTTTACCCTTAGTAGCGATTGTGTTGAGTCGATGGCAGTAGACCTTTGATTTTGACTTGGGGATTTCACCGTTGATGATCTTTTCCGTAGATCTTTGAGCGGTGTCCTGACCATTTCTCTTTCGATTCTACAGATCTCTAACGGTTCCCGTAGGTCGTGTCTCTGCTGCTTCAACTTCCAATTCTAAGGTAACGTTTCTTTTCTAATCTCCATGGCGAATCGTCGTCCTTCAGCCATATGATCTCTGTGACAACCTTGTGGAGATTGCTAAAGTTTGGGTTTTAGTGTCTCACCATCCATTTACATACATGCAACCTGATCGTTCTTCTCTCTGGTTTGCAGGTTCGAGATGAGATCATCAAAGGATCGGCTCCAGATTCGCTTAGGAGACTCCATGGCTTCCCATGTTCCGAGGATTGCCTCTGGATTTCCTCCATAGTCCAAGGGTGGAGACCTCACAAGACAAGGAATCATGGCCAACGCTTTGCATTGATCTTTTCGTGTCGTTTCAGATCTGGCTTGAAGGTGTGCATCGTCCGTGGTAATGGTATGACAACCTCGGGATCTTCCATCGAGCAAGGCAACGGTGGTGGTTCATTGCATTGGCTATTGCCATGGCCATCCAAATGGAATTCCACCTTGGTGATCTCCTCCTCCCGTGTTGGACACCCTTAGCGCTTCCCTTAGATTCAAAGTCGTCAAGGCCATCCATGACAGGGACAAACAGAATTAAAGTGGATCTCCAGGTCGAAGGTGAGCCACGTCAGCGTCAGAAACCATGGTTGGAAGATGATGGAACCCTTAGTATGGCCGCCCGACCATCTTAGACCATTATGGCCACAACAACTACAATGTATGGGCTTAGATCCCTTGGAATCTTTAGGGTCTATTTCCACCATGGCAATAGAAGGAATCGAGGCTTCCACACTTTTGCTCCTCTTTACCACCTTTGGTCCTAGGTGTTTATAATGTGGTATGATCTTATCCACCAGAGGATGCTTGATGTGACCCCTTGGTGTAAATCCGTTCTTTGTGGATAGGCACTCTGGGCCAAGGCAGGGGAGGTGTCCTTAGCTTTAGCAGAAGTCTGATCACACCTATGGCTTCAGGTCATGCGGGTTTTAGGATATTGCATGGCTTCTCATCGTAGCTTAGTCGTTAGATATGCACTGATGAGACCCAATGTAATAGCTTTTGTTCTTATGGTAAGACGCTTTGTAGTTTTGGCTTGTCATCATTCCTTTGTAAAGAATCTTCTGACGATGTAATAAAATCCATGGATTTTAACGCTTTTCATTTATCAAAACTTGGCACCAAGATCTTTTATCACATCTGACTTGGCTTCTACTCCTTTGACCCACTCTTTGCCTTAGCCTCGACTTTGGACTATGTGAATCTGAACTTGCTTCTGAGGTAACCGTTGTCTCTGAATGCGAGATATGGATACATTTCTAGTGACCTTTCTTCTTTCATCTTAAGGGTCCATAGTAATCGTCTTGTTGCAAGTAGGTCATTTCCGCCAGTGGAGGCCATGACTACTCTCGCTTTTTCTTCAAGTGGCAGAAGTCCTGATACCCTCATTGGGGTTTTATTAAGGGCCACCGAGATCAGTAAATGCCATCTTGATTCGTACGCGTTGGGTTTTTCCAACACCGTGTTTTACTCTGCATAGGTCTCTTTACGGCTGATGAACTTCTACCCGATTTTCGCGCCTTTGAGCTTGTTTTCGGGTTGTTTGGCCTTGAAGCTTCCTATGACTTTGAGCTTCGAGACTTTTAACCTCGACAAAATGCTAGGGCTTTCATCTCATCTCCTGCTTGGTTCCTTTTTGCTTCTTTCCACTTCTTTTAACTCTTTACTGCTCGGTCACTTTCTTAGTCTATTATTTTGGTAGACATGCTCTATCGAGGAGACGCAGAGTCAATATTATGGCCTTCGTGAATCGTAGCGGAAGCCTTTGTGATGAATGAGTTTGCGTTGGCTGCGCTAGATTATCTTCATACTCCTCTCTGAGGGCATAGGTTGCAGATTCTGGATCCGTCTTGCAGATATTTGATCCTGTCAACTCAATGGCAGAGGTTAACTCCTTGTGTTCTCCTTGGAGTTCTAGGACTCTCTCGCTCTTTGGGCATGACATCAAAATTTGTGGGGTTCTTAGCCTCGGTTGGATGGAGCGCTCTGATCTGTTGGTTCTGGCTGCTCTACTGGGGCCTAAACATCCCTAGCTTTGGTAGGTCCACGATCTATCGTCGTTGAACCTGCATTCAAAGAAAAAGGTGGTGCACATGGCCATTGGTGGACCATGGTTTCTAGGGCATTAGACTTACAAATTTCTATATTTGATATCTAAGTCCGGGGGCACATGGCCTGGAGAACCATGGTTCTGTGGTGGTCTTAACCATGAGTTGGGGCCTCAAGCCCTTCGTGAGACAAGGTCCCCTGCTAACTTCACGTCATATGAGCCGCGATCTCATAAGCGTTTAGTTAACAGGCCTTGGTCTCGATTGGGATCCATGTTTCAATACATGAGATCGGTGAGCACACCTACCTCTAGGCACAAGGTCTCTTTGGACATTTAGTCCCTAGGCCGAAGCCTTACTTGACATCGTGTGTCAGAGTTTTGGTAGCTTTATTGTGACCGACCGAATTTAAGTTTTTCTATGAACCGCATACTAGGATGGACAGGGGTGCACATATCCATTAGTTTTGCTAACTCACAGTTTTGATGCATTGCATCTACCATCTTTAGGATATGGTCCGCATTTTGCCACAACCTTTCGACCATGGTTTTTGGGGGCTCGTCCGCATCCCGCCATGACCTTTCGGCCAAGGTTTTTAGGATATGGTCCGCATTCGATGACCATAGTTAGGAGCCCGTCCGCATTCCGCCATGACCTTTCAATTATGGTTCTTAGGATCTCGTCCGCATTATATGGATTTTTTTTGGCACAAGGCCTTGGTAGATTCCTAAGGAGTTTTTGAAAGATGTTATATCTTTTTCCTTCGAAGGGAATCATTTTTCTTTTCTTTCAAGAATGTATTTTAAGACCCGTAGTTTCTTTCGTCAAAGAATAGGGACGATCTTATTACATAATTGAATTCTAAGAAAAACGATGGTCATCTCATGGCTAAGAATGGATTCCAAGGCTTACGCCAAGGCCTTTTTTCCTAGAATAGATATTCCAGCTGTGGATGGCATTCCAGCTATTCTGTTATTTCGTTCCCCCGTGCTCCCATCAGGCTCATCTCTTGCCTGTGTTCTTTCCCCCCTGACTGGTATGTGACAATATTCTTTAAGGGCTGCTTTCTTCGTGCAACGGCTTTGGCAGAGATCTTCATGGAGCCATTGAGCGGGGTTTTGGAGCAATGGATTTGAGGATCGTCTGGTAGCATGAATGGGCCCACGCCTGATCTCCTCTGATTTCCCTTACTCCCCAAGGTGTTGGAAATTTTAAGGATTAATGCAGAGTTGATGAAACAGCCTTCATATCATGTATCCATGGCCTCCCCCATTATTGCATTGTACGTCGAGGAGCAATCTATGATGAGGAACTCGGCCCTTTGGTTGAAACATCCGGCGTACACTGGTAGGGTTACTTCTCCCATGGTTTGCTTTACTTTGCCACTAAATCTGACTAGAGAAGTGGACTTTCTGGTGATTTCTTCTTCGCTTAGTCCCAAGCCTTCAAAGATGTTGGTGAAGATGATGTTAGTTGAGCTGCCATTATCAACGAGGATTCGCTTCATGAGGCAGTTCGCAACTTTCAATGATATCACCAGGGCATCATGGTGCGGAGTCACTACTTCTCCGTCGGTATTAGTGGTGAAGCTCATTAAGTCAAGGCCATCTCCGCGCCCTCTGCTAACCGCCATGACGTCTACTCCATTGTTGATCTTGGCAGCGCGAGTGCTTTTCTTAGCAGCAGAGATTGCCCCACACTTACTTCTGATCCTCCGATAATGAAGTTGATATCATAGCCGCGCCTTGGCAAATCAGGCCTTGTTTCCAGGGGAACGTCGTTCTTGGTCTGCTCATGATTGAGCGCCCTTCCTCTTTCTAAGAGGAACTCTCAAAGGTATCCCTTTCTGAGCCACTCATTCACTTCAAGCCTTAGCTAGAAGCATTCTTCCGTTAGGTGATCGTGTCTCTCTTGTCTCTCTTGTGCTAAGGGGTGCACATCTTTACTGGCTATTTGACCTTTCTTGACATGCTTCCCAGCTCGGTCACTATCTCAGCTAGGGATATCACTATGCTGGACATGTCGGGCCACGTCATGGGCATGTACTTCTCAGGCTCTTCTTTTGCAAAGGGCTTTGGCCATCCTCTGGGGCCACCCTTAGCGGAGCTTTCAGGGCCAAATCTAGCGTTAGGTTTATTATCCCTGGAGGCCTTGGAATGGTCATGGCTCTTGGGATGATTCCTTTGTGCCAGTTGAGCCTGGTAAGCTGGGTCTTCTTTCCATTTGATTTGGGCCCAGGTCTTGGGAAGTACGTCCTCCATGGTATGGCAGGGGTACTTAATGAGGTCTTTGTATAGGTCGCCATCGTGTAGCAGTCCCTGTCAAAAGGCTGAGATGGCCGTAGAGGGAACATAGTTGGGGACCGACACTTTCACCCATTGAATCGGTGGAGATACTCTCTCAAGCTCTGTCCAGGGCATTGTTTGATCCGATAGAGGTCATCAGAATCATGTCTTAGGCCTCAGCTACTAGCGAACTGCTCAACGAAACGGTACGTTAGCATGGGAAGGAGTCGATGGAGCCGTTGGAAAGATTGGAGTACCACAACAACGTCGGGCCTGTCAGGGTTGCTCCGAATCCTTTGGACATACAGACCTCCAAGTGCTCATAGCCGATGGGAGCAGTGAGCATGCGTTGGCGATACTGCAAGATGTGCATGTCTCGGTCGGTGGTCTCGTCGTACAAGGTCATGGTTGGCCAAGAGAACCTCTTGGGTACTTCTTCATAAGAAATAGCGTCAACGAAGGGCGTATTTGCATAGGAGCTGGGAGCACTTCTGATAATCGGTGGAGCTACCCTCGGCAGACGCTTTATCATGTTCTCCATAGCTTCTAGCCTCCCGGTTAGCATGACTTCCATACCAAGAGCCTCGTTAGAGTTTCCCTCATAGGGTTTTCTAGGGTTGTTTTTGTGGTTGGAGCTAGGGGTCCGGGTGAGTCTTGAGCTTGGAGTCTGATGCATCTGAGCCTCCTTAACGACTTTCATTGGCGTCTCGCCTAGGGTCTGCATCGACGAGACTTTTCCCTTTAATTTAGCAGCCCACTCGTCGTCTTCGCCATCGTCTTCGAGCGTGTTAGCATCTGTCTCCGCCGTTAAGGCTTTGAGAACCGCGTTTTCGTCTTCTAAATCCTTCAGACGAGCTTCGTTTTCTTTTAGATTCACCGCGATCAGCTCGTACTCCTATAGCTTCGCCGCGATCTGATCGTGCTCTTGAAGCTCCGCCGCGTCGTCAGTTGTCTTGGGTACTTTTTCTTTGGTTGGATTCATAGCTACTCCTCGGACACGAATTCGAGGTGTTTGCTACCCCTTATTCGGGTGAATAGTGGGATTCGCTCATCTTTGATGTTTTGTTCTTGTTGAAATCTCACCCTCCTTCTAGCGCCAACCTTTTTGGGGGATGTTTTGGACGTTCTTCTTGGATGTTCTTCAATTGAGAAGAACAAGGAGAAGTTATTGATGGTTTTAGGGTTTTTGAGGGAGAGATCAAAGATGAAGGAGATGAACGAAAAAGAGACTAAGCAATATGTAAACGATTTCTCTTTATTGATCTTAATAAAATCGAGTACAATAAGTATGAGTTTCAAAGTCTCGGGGTCGGATCGGATCCCTTGAACTAAGGTTCTTCCCCTTGTATTTATAGCTTTTCGAGTTAGGGTTTACAATTATTTTATGGATAACTCCTATATTCGAGTTTATCATACAAAAGAAATATTTCCCTCGATTCAATTAAGGCATTGGTCCTTATCTCTTAAGATCTTAGACTGACTTAGGGGATATCCGCCGTATCTCGACTATGGCCTCCGCTTGGCGATGGTGTCCTTGGCTATGGCCTGAGTTATCACTTACAACCAGGGGGCTTATCTATGTCTCCTTGGTATAGGCTATGGCGGGACTCTAAGGGAATAAATTTACCACCAATGATTAATAACCTATAAGAAAACAAGAAGATGAAATCGAACGACGATAAAAAAAATATTCGTCAATATGTTTCTTCGTACATATATGAATGCATAAATATCTAAAAAATTGTCAATGTTAAGAAAATTATATTTTTAATTATTCTTAGCGTTATTTGGATATTAAATGTAAATGAAAGACGAAAAGGCATGAGAAATTTAGTTTATGTATAAAGTTGACAAAAAGTGATGTGTATTAATGTTTTGTTTTAATTGGTTAATCAATTTTATATTTTTTGATTAAGTGTCTGCTCCTATAATTCACGAAATTGCATATGTGTCATCTCATGGAGAGACTCTAACTTTATTATAGTATTGATATTGCTTACTTCATTGGTTTAAAAGAATATAAGATTTGTCGTATCTATATATTATGGCCATAATGGTTCTTTTTCTCTTTTTCAAAACCAGTGCGCAATAGTACAAGATACCACAAACACGTCCATTAAATTATCTCAATCTACATATCTTCCAAACTACAATCAATTCGGATAATTTTTACTTAGATCATACATAAATTAGATGAGGAAGATTTACCTGGCTTCAACCAAACCGGTTATCAAAGTGCCAGAAGGATGTTGGCCTTCTTGTGATCCACACTGAGATGATTTTGTTAACTCTTTGTCTCCAAG
Organism: Anastatica hierochuntica; assembly: GCA_900406275.1. Lineage (NCBI taxonomy): Eukaryota > Viridiplantae > Streptophyta > Magnoliopsida > Brassicales > Brassicaceae > Anastatica > Anastatica hierochuntica. The sequence continues at coordinate 2,064 of OVAN01014344.1, read as the reverse complement.
GCCAATTTTTGTCACTACCATTAACTTTGAACATCGGTTTTCTATCTCCACCATGGATCCCATTGTGCTTGTGCCATTTTCTTCTCGTCTGCCTTTCTAATAGGATAACTACTATAGAATATACATAATACCTACTTCTAAGGAACTTTTATTTCATCTATATAGCTTGTCGAATGTTGCTTGGATAATGTTTTTGTTAATGATCAATGGTTTGCTCTGTATCCAGAGTCAGAGATAGAGTTTCTTGAGTTAGCGGAATCTGATCATCGAGCATTGATGATAAATCAACCAAGAACTTGCCGTGGTCATTTTCGATATGATCAAAGGATCTAACAATATGTGGAGCTTAATGAGATTATCAGAAATAAATGGCGCAATATCACTTTTAGAGACAAGAAAATCACATAGAAACTAGGCTCATATCGTCGAGCTATCTCAGCTTAGAAGAGACGACATAAATTAAATGTTGTAGAGAATGTTAAATGCTCACGATATAAATTCGAAGAAGGTTGTCGTGATCCTAGCAGTTCACCTTCAACCTTAAAAGCGTTAAGGTGAGCCTTATCACATGCTTACTATGATTAAGAAAGATACTGGCAACAGAAAATCCGAAATAGATGGCTAAAAAGAGGAGACTATAATACGACATACTTTCATGGAGTCACAAAAGCAAGAAAATCTCGCAATTGTGTTAAGACGATTGTTGATAATCATGGAATAACTCACAAGAAGGAATAAGCTATATCAAAGGTAGCCATTTAGTATATTGAAACAATGTATACAACAACGGATACATCAATAACATTAAAGTCTTTACCTTTTTTCAACACGAATGTAACAGCAAAGATGAATGGCGAGTTGACGAGGAATGTTTCTGAGAAAGAAATTCGAGATATTGTATATATGATTGGGGCGGATAACGCTCCAGGTCCTGATGATTACTCAGCTGCCTTCTACCACCAATTATGGGAGGAGATCAAGGATGATGTGGTATCTATGGTTAAAATTTTGTTCACAGCCAATGTACTTGATACAGGCATCAATCACACCAACATTTGTTCAATCCCCAAAAAGGGGAATGTCACTATGATGGCAGGATAGAGGTCGATTAGCTTATGCACAGTTAACTATAAATTAATATCCAAGATATTAGCAATGAGGGTGAGAGGGTGCTTAGACACACTAATCTCTGAGTCACAAGCGGCCTTCAACCCAAGAAGATGTACTTCTGATAATGTTTTGGTAGCACATGAACTACTACATGCTCTAAAGTTGAAGAAAGATTGTGTTGAAGCGTATGTAGCAGTGAAAACCGGTATAAGAAAGGCATACAATAGAGTTGAGTGGGAGTTTTGGAGTGGGTAATGCAAAAAATGGGCTTCATTAATGTTTGAATTACTTGGGTTATGAGTTGTATAAAATCAGTATCTTTTTCGATTTTGATCAATGGCGACATCTATGGAGATATAAAACCTTCACGGGGGATCCAACAAGGGGATCCTTTATCTCCATATCTATATTTATTGTGTGTTGAGTGTTTGACACAGATGATCTAAGAGGCATAACGTAATAAACATATCTCAGGTATTAAGATTGCCCGCATTGGTCCAACGGTATTGCATCTCCTCTTTGAAGATGATTCCTTACTCTTTTGCAAAAAAACACAAGAGGATTGCAAGGCTTTAGATAATGTCTTTAGGTTCTTTAAGGAGATATCCGATCAGAAGATAAACCTCGCAAAATCCTCAGTCATATTTGGTGCTCAGATTGGTGAACGCTACATAATTGTCTCAAACAAGTTCTTAGCACAACAATACTGGGAGGCGAGGGAAAATATTTAGGCCTTTTGGAGCAATTTGGTAGGAAGAAAATAGAGCAATTTGCGTATGTAACTCAAAGAGTTAAAGCGTGACTAGGAGGATGGTACACCAAGTTCCTCTCTCCTGCTAGAAAAGAGACCTTGATCAAAGCGGTGGCGCAAGCCATGTGTGAGACCCTTGCTCTGTTTTTCTCAACAATTTTGCGTGTTCAGTTCGATTTTAGACAAGTCTTTTCGTTTTAAAG